>JAFMSR010000004.1:54861196-54900404 GCA_022818135.1 Saxidomus purpurata
ACAAAATACGACTGTTCTTGCCAGGTTGATGTAAATGTATTGCTTCCTTACTCATATGCGTGCATGCTTTAATTATCAATCAAAACGTTGGCAGGAGTAGATTAACCTGACACTCTGTAAACAACAGCAGCAACAATGGACCGGAAATTCTAGTGGGAATACTCATTCATTAACATAGAAGTGACACATCTATGTTCAGTGTCCTGCAAAGGCTAATACAAAAAATCATTGACCAATGGTGTATACATTATGCTGACGAAGTTTTCTTCTTTTTTTAAATGCAAAAGCTGTTTTCTTGGTAAATTTGAATTAAGTTTAACTGAACTACTTGGAATGGAGAAGACACAAAGACAAATGAATTAAACCAAACTATTATAATATATTTACAAAAGTGGCTCACATATGCTTTTGCTAAAAAACAGGGAATAGACATGAATTAGAAGAACTCTTTATAGCACAGGTACCACACCAGTTCTGTGAACACTCTCTGTGTATGCCTCGTTTCTGTGATTTCAAGCGCAATCCTAAAGATACATACGTGCATAGAAGCTTGCCAAACAAAGCAGTTTTGAAGGACAACGAGCTTCACAGACAGCTTGATGCAGTGCTTCAACCTGTGATTGCAAATGCAGTAAAGTATGCTGATCTTGGTTCTAGCCAGCAATGTAAGCACGCAAATCGAGTCACTCTTCGGGCACCTAAGTCACATTATTATGGTAACTAAGAATCATTGGACTTTCGGTCAGCTTTTTTAGTGCATGTCGCATATACATGTACATCGAACAGGTATGAAATGTTTTAATAGTTTTACAGATTTTTTGTTAAACACAGTCTAAGAGATTCCTGTGATGGAAACTTAACCAAGGCGGTGCCGATTTCTGCTGTGTCGTTGCTTTGTTTACCAAGTTGATTTTATACAATGCGAAATTGTTATGTTTGATAGGTCTCTGTAACGAATGACAAATTATATAATACAGACGTTAGACAACTGAGCGTCACAATTACTTCACTTGTGCATGCTCAAACACGTTTCCTGTCAGACATTATTTTATTATAATTTCATGCATGTACAAATGGAGACGTAACAAAGCCAGATGGCTTGTCAAAATGCATTATGTAATTTTTGCACTTATTATGTTCCATACCGGTCTCTGCCTTTATACCAACAAGGTCTAGGTCTCTCATATGTTTTGTGTACACCACAATGTTAAGACTTCAGCATTTTTTGCATTATAATTGAACTTTTCTCCGTCCGTTTGCTTATCATCAATTTACCTTTTTCAGTTTCTCAAGTTGAATTATTCGCATGATTTCGGCTACATTATGGTGGTGTGTTCAGGGCTTGTGTTGTCCTGTCTATGGTTTGGATCTTACCTGGCTGCTTTGTTTTACTTTGTTAAGAATGATATTTTTATTTAGGTTCACAACGTGAGATATAGATACTATATGTTTGCATTTTTATAATAGAGAAAGTAAATGGGGCTCATTGGAAACCTGGTTACCTGACGACACATCTATAAAAAAAATAATGGGTATTGAAGAAGCAGTCCTCTGCAAATGTCAAAGAGGATTGAATGCGGTTTATATATGATTTATAGATGATGATCTATTACTGTTCCTAGTAGAGGCTTGCTCAAAGTTTGTTAACGCAGTGCTGGAATAACAACTTCGAATATCATGTAGTTGCATTCGCTGCAAAGAGTTTTCACCCAGGACTTTCACAACTTGTCATATTTTAAGAAGCGGATATGCATGTCTGAGTTGTTTAAATTAGAACAGTTGACAGAGCGATGAATACTATTAGGTCTACAGTTTCTCTAAAATATCAACACGTTACATGATCAGCACCAGTAAGGGGTGTTTACGTCTGCTTGCAGTTGACAAAATACGACTGTTCTTGCCAGGTTGATGTAAACGTATTGCTTCCTTACTCATATGCGTGCATGCTTTAATTATCAATCAAAACGTTGGCAGGAGTAGATTAACCTGACACTCTGTAAACAACAGCAGCAACAATGGACCGGAAATTCTAGTGGGAATACTCATTCATTAACATAGAAGTGACACATCTATGTTCAGTGTCCTGCAAAGGCGAATACAAACAAATCATTGACCAATGGTGTATACATTATGCTGACGAAGTTTTCTTCTTTTTTTTAAATGCAAAGCTGTTTTCTTGGTAAATTTGAATTAAGTTCAACTGAACTACTTGGAATGGAGAAGACACAAAGACAAATGAATTAAACCAAACTATTATAATATATTTACAAAAGTGTCTAAAATATGCTTTTGCTAAAAAAACAGAGAAATAAACATGAATTCTCATGAAAAAATACTCAGCTGGAGCATATTTTAGTACCGGAACGTCTAATGAAGTTTCATTGAATTCAAGCAAATGATGCCTAATACACGAACTTACCAGCGACTTCAGGCTTCCAGTCCGAGAATAATCAAAGTGCTGTTAGCGCTGGAGGCCAGGAGTAACAGATTCCTTTGACGAAAGGTCCGCATCATGTTTTGCCAGTTTGTTGGTACATGCGTACTACGATAGCATTTTACTATGACAAACACCTAAAACTGGAAACATCTCCGAAAACCAAATACACATGGCTACCAGTGTCTTCGATTTCCGTGATATGCATATGATTATCTTCCGTAATCAGCGCAATTTACAGCGCAGTTATTTCTAAAACAAGAGTCCGTGAAACAAACCTGTGTAATCGAGCCCGTAAGCTATGGACTTTTCTGCAATCGTTTGAAGATGTCTGCACTGTTATATTTGTAATATGATCTTGTCGTATGCTACATTCAAACGGCAGCTTGATGTGGTATATCTTGCAGTACTTTCTCGTAGCGCAGTTTTACAGTTGTTATCAGTACAGTTCACATTTAAATCATTTACGATTTTTGAAATGTGGTATGCTAACTATGGCATTAGGGCTTACAGCTCCAGGCCAAAAGTGACACCACCTCAGTATTACTAAATGATAATAAATACAGACTGAACAGGACCAAATTTCGTCTCACGTGAACGTTGTGCATTTATTACCTTCAGTCGTTAAAGTCAGGCAATACAAGTTAGGTTAAGTCTAAGTTTAACAGCTGACTTAAATTCCAACGTGTCATATCCACTTCCTTCGACGTTAAATATTTTTGTACAACTTGCTTCAAAAAGCAACAACAGTTCAAAACGTGTATTTATTTTTCTTTGTTATTCGTAAATTGTTGACATTCATACATATATTGCATATTTGATATATAGACAATACCATCATAGACATATAACTTTATTCAAATAAACAATGACAATCAACAGACAAAAATTAAACATTTTTACGCTTCATTTTTTGTGCAATAATAGTAAAGCCAATTTACACAATTTGTTTCAGCCTTAAAAATGCTTTTTATCACTAAACAACACTCTGCACTGGATCAGGGTAAACTAAATATAAATATATTCAAACTCTTTTTTTCTGTAGAGACAAATATTTTATGCCAGTTTTTCTGACGTATCTAATAAGATGCAAGGTATTCTGTATTTGTTCTACAAAATTTAAAATTGCAGCCCATGCTTCGCCTACAAACCACAAAATGAACATTTTACACGTTTACTAAACATAATTCTTAGGAAGCAAGCTTAATTAGAGAATCACGTGGTATGAAATGGTGTCTAGTAGGATTAAACATTCCTGCTCGGACAAAGAGTGTAATACAGGTATTCAACCACAACCCAACAACCGTGATTTATCCCTGATTCAGAACAGTGTTAACAATAACTGAGAGATATATGTCTTGGATCTGTAAGCCATTGTCACGACAACCATTACGGCTAAATTTTCATAGACATTGAATTCAATAGGTGACGATAGCAGTTGCAAATGGTACACATGAATTCATGCTATAGCCGCGACAATGGCTATACAGTCGATATATCGTGCTAGTACTTAAAAGAATAAAATAATCGGAATAACGATTAAAAACAGAACCGTTCTGAGAGTGGTATACACGCGAGCAGATGCGGATATTCCATTATCAATTGCAGTGTTGGTCTGGTCGGTGGGTACTGGATTGGTTGGCATGGGCGTTTGCTTTTTGCCGTTTTCCGGGGCTGACACCTCTTGTTCAATGTTTTCAGTTGTTTTTGGCAGTAAGGTTTCTGTAGGTTTGGTGGCAGGTTTTGGGGTTTCTGTCGTAGTAGGTGTCTCTTTCGTTGTCTGCTTTATGGTAATCGGTCGTCTTCTGGTGGTTGTTGTTACCTTTGGGTAAATCATAGTTAACTAATATATGCGTTACATACATTAGCGATTTCACATACACTCAACATAAACGCTCTTAAAACAAAGGCATCTAATTAAAAAAAACAGTAGGTGCAACCAAGGATGTTCAATGTTAATGATGGCGTTATGTCACACAACACCTTGCAAGAACCTGCTTTTTAGTGTTTGCGATTTAACAAACATATATACAATTGTTGAATGTTATTCTGGTTGCATATGCAAGGTGAGCCAGCAGTATGGATTCTGACTGGACTTCATGGATACTCACGCTGGTATAGATTCGTACAGGTTTAACATTTGTTTTCGCACATCGGTTCTTATTTTCCATTCGTTCTATCAAATATTCAGAGTCCTTTTTATCTATTTCTCTTAATTGTTACAGACGATCAAACTAGCTAACGGCCGCACTTGAATATTGGATCATGATATGTTTTTGAACAACCAAAATACGAAAAATAAACATATTAAAAGTAATGATGGTTATTCAGTTATCGCTTAATCACAGACAGACGGAGAATGTATAAAAACATTTTATGATTCATGACTGAGAAATAATAATAAAAAGAGTTTAATTTGCCTCTGTACAAATAACAGTTTGTTCAAAACGACCACTGGTCAGAATCTTTTAAAGTTATACTACTGTTCAAAGTGACAGTCAAACCGTTAAGAAAGATATTTAACACAGGCTGGATGTAACACCTCTTTCATAAGATAATAGGGTTATTAGTAAAGTAATGTGATCCAGAATGCCGGATTTGCCAGAGTCAGAGTCATGCGGCGGATCATACGAGTGTAGCACGAGACTATGATCCGACCGCGACGAAAGCCAATCCGGCTTATGGATCACCTTACTATACTAATAACCCTTTTATTATATACCTTTTGACCCTTGCCTGCGCGAATAAACTGTATTAAAACGAAAGTGACGTTATTTTATTGACGTCATCGTATAAGAATACAGGCGCTCTTATAACTTTACTTGAAACGGAGAAAATGCTCAGCCGTTATGCATGGGTATTGTCGATATTTGCTATCATATTTATAAGAAATCCTTGGCTGAGCTAATCATTTATCGACAGGATTATTTAAGATGGTCTGTCTTAAGATGTGCTTCATTAGTGCAAGGTTGACTCAAAGACTGCGTTCATGACCGAAACATTTTAAATGACATCAGAAAGTCGCACACTAGCTGGACGCCCAATCGTAGTGCGCCACCAAACGCTACCTTACGTTGCTCAAGATACAAACGAATATTTTCTGAATTTACCCCAAACTCTCGCATTTAAAGGTCCATTACTAACAGCAAATCGATCTTTCTTTTAAATCTGGAATCGTAACGGGCGTCTTCTCAGAAGGAAAAATATGACATACTGCATCGAATGTGATCATATTGTGTTGAAAATTTTAGTCTTATAAAAGAATTAATACATTAGATTTTGCCTTTTCAAAAACGAAAGTAGGTTTTCCAGTTTTCAAATATCTTTGTAACTTTCCAGCGGTCTCTCAGAGAAAGGCCTATTTTGAATAATAATTGAAGAACTTTATTTCCAATGATGTGCAAAGTATATCTATGGCTGTTTACAACATTCGGTAAAGAGAAAGTAGGACAAAAAGACCAACCAGGTCAATCTAAGGAAATACACAAACATTCACTCGTTTTTCTGCAGCAGTATTTCAAACAGGGAAATACTCCACGGCTATTGTAAAGTTTTAGAAGCCAGTTTCAAAGTGTATTTTCCTGTTACAATTCTAGATTTAAAAGAAAATTCGATTTGGTGTTAGTAATGGACCTTTAAGCAAGCAGAACTGTTTTATTAAGTTAAAATTTTAACGACATGCAAGTCATACTTTAAAAGAAATGAATTTTTGTGGAACTTTTAGCGCGCACCTCGTAAGATAAACATGGCGTAAGGGAAGGTAACAGGTACTGTATGCCAACTGACAGCTACCTTCTTAAAAGTAATACGAATAAGATAGTGGAAAAAGACCAACATACCTTCTGTGTGGTCGGTCTCTTTGCTGTTGTTGTCGTCGTCGTCGTCGTCGTCGGTGAAGAGTGCGTAGATATATAGGGATGTTCTTCAACTAAATCTGAAAGAGTAAATAATCGCTATTGATGTAGGCAGCGCAACTGTATTGGCAAACTTGAATGCGTAATTGTAAGAGACCTAGTTAAACAAACTGTGATCCTAAAGTTACTATTGCTTTATCATGTACATGTATAATGAATGAAGGCCGATTTGTCTACCTATTGAATTAAGGCGACGACTCGCTTTTTAGAATATTTAGTTTCATAAAAAAGAAATATTATCGATGGTATTTATAAAAGCACAAGGAAGATAATGAAAACACTCAAGAAAAGCAGACTTTAACTGAGAGTTGATGGAATGACAACCTTATTAAACAGTTCATTTTAAGCGACAGTAAAAGCAGATCAAAATACATGTAATAAACTGAATACAAAACATGTTGCTGGCATTTCACATCAGGCTAACGTTATGATTAAAAATACTTACAGGCAAGAACTGATTGAAATCCAGCGTTGTGTTCTACTGAAACTCTATTCATGGTGTAATTTGACCGCACGTCTTCGTACACATCGTTCATGTCCGGTCCACTTACTAATGCACCTGTCAGCACGTGGGGATTATTTCCAGGTGAGTTGTAAACGGACCAATCACATTCCTCCATATAATCTGGACATGAGCTGAAATTTTAGTCATAATATAAAATTCACGAATCAAACAATGTGTGATACATTTTAATAAAATGTATGATTTTATTATTTCGTCCGATTAAAGGCTATCCACTCATTGGTCAAAAGCTGTATGATTACAAGCTTATACTCTTTACTCCTATGGTACGTCAAAACATGCTAGACAGGCTAAATGTCAATAAAGACTTGGTGATAAGTAAACAAGTGGTCAATAAATCACATTGGTGATACATGTTTTGAGTTTATTACTTTCATTTCACGGAAATAAATGAGGTCAGTATAATATAAATGGCCTTGGCTTACATCGCCCTCACTGATAATTCTCCTCCAAAATATTTCTGTATAAGGCTTGAAACATTACAACTGACGCTTTGTCTCAATTAAACGAACATTTGACCAAGTTTAATGAAAATCCCTCAAAAGTTAAAAGAAATAAAGTCTCACGACCGTTTATCCCTAATTGTAATCTTGACGTTAAAATAGTGCAGTTATGATATGATCTTAATGAGATAAAATTTGACCCTAGTTTCATGAGAATTCGTCAAGGAATTTATACAATCCCGTGACGTTTGACCTCAATCTGTGACCTTGACTTTGAGCCAATTTTTAAACCGTAATGGAAAGTATAGAAAATATTATGTGAGTTGCTATAGCAACCATTTCGCAAAAGCTGAAAATGTGTTAATATGGTAGTCATGTTAATTTTAAAGGCAAATGACCAATGTTTCTGTGAATATAAGTTACAATTGAAGTTTTTTTACAAATGGGCCATAATGGCCTTCTATCGTTCACCTGAAAAACATTGCTCAAACAGGCAAGAGAGGTCATGGTCAAAGTCAGCCGAGGTCAGTTTTGAAATATGTTTGCAATACTGTATACACAGTCCAAATTTCATTACAGTAACTGTAGCTTAAAAACAAAACGTAGGTCAAAAGGTTAAGATCAAAGAATCTGGTAACCTAAATTGTGACCCCCTAATGTGGACGAATTTACCCGATGACTGGGTAAATGTTGAATCTATAGAGTTAACAGGTTGATCTGGCATAATGTCTTTGGTTTAGACCACAAGTGACCCACTTTTGAATCTAGAATTCATCAAGACATACATTCTAAATCCCTTTCAAGATGATTGGGCTCAAAATGTGGCATCTAGAGTGTTTTCACGGGTTTTCTATGATTTGACATGGTGACCTAGGTTTTAACCCCATGTGACCCAGTTACATATTTGACATTTATTAAATAAAATATTCTGACAAACTTTCATGGTTATTAGATGTAATATATGGCCTCTAGAGCATTCCTTATGGCCCAAGTGGTCAAAGTTAAGAACCCGGCTTAGAATTCAAGACAAACATTCTGACAAATTTTCAAGACGATTAATTTGTGTCCACAAGATTTTACTATAACTTGATCAGGTGGTCCAAGTTAAGAACCCGACCTAGAATTTAAGACAAACATTCTGACAAATTTCATGATTGTTAATTTGTGTCAACAAGATGTTTATATGATGGCCCAACTGTTGACCTCATATTTCCAAGCTGTCCTAGAGTTCATCAAGGCAACCATTATGACCAGTTTTCAAGATGATTGGATACAAGTTGTGGCTTCTACAGTGTTAACAACTTTTTAACAAGTTTTGACCGGTTGACCTAGTTTTTGATCCCATGTGTGACAGTTCCATACTTGACATAGAAGTTAATGAATCACATATTCTGACAAACTTTCAGGGTGACTAGATGTAAAATATGGCTTCTAGAGGAATCACAATGCTTTTCTATTTTTTGACACGGTAACCCAGTTAAACATTCTTCCTAGAGTTCACCAAAACATTAATTCTGACTGATTTTCAAAATGACTGGGTATAAAATGAGGCTTTTAGAGTGTTCACATGTTTTATCTTCTATAATTTGACCTGGTGAAATACATTTTGACCCCACGTGATCCAGTTTTATTAAGACATACATTTTGACTATTTTCAAGATAATTGTAAAATATGGCGTCTGGAGTGTTCAGAATATGTTTCTATAATATGGCCACATGACCTATTTTCTCACTTGGTCTAGCGATTATCGAGACAAATATTCTGACCAATATTCATGATTGGATTTAAAATGTTGCCTCTAAAGTGTTCACAAGGTAAGTGTGGACAGACAGTCAGACGACGCACATCGGGCAATCACAATAGCTCACCTTTGTTCAGTTCTCATATTAAGTATTTTGAGCTGAAAAATGCTCAACGAGATGAGCTTCAATACATAAAAGAGTTTTAGTGTCTTTTTATAAAGATTACTTTTCTCGCGTCGCTCTCCTACGTAACATGTATTTCGATCTGAAGTGTTCAACGATATTAATTAAATACAATGTAGCTCTTAAAAAGCGTATAGGCGAATGTATACTAAAATGTATTGTTTTTTACCTGGCTCTGTGATGAGGGCGTCTCGGGAAGCGGTTTCCGTAACCAATCTGGTAACTAAATGCTTGATTATTTTTTCCCAACATGTAGTCGATCTGTGTCTTATGGAAGTCAGAGTTTAAACTCAAAATCCCGTAACTTGCAGCAAGTACTTGAATAAAAGCCCCATTAGCTGAAATAAACAAACAAGTCTATGACATATTTGTAGTGTCATTTTACGTCACGTTATTATGTACATTGTTATTTGTAAAAGCATCTCTAAAAAGTATGTGTACAGATTGCCTGTAACATTTTGTTACTGTACTATGAAGATCGGTCTTCGAGCAGACAATCTTTCAAAAGTATTGTTAAAGTAAAACTAGCAACAAAAATAATTTTGTTGCCATGTGTATTTAGTGGTATCTTAAAAAAATAAATCCAGACAGCAAACTACAAGCTTAAAACCAATATTATACGTAAGCAAAACTTGTCAACTTTCTATACTCATATTCAAAATACCTGCGAATTTCAATGATTCGTAATCATGCCATGCAAGCCCTTGTGGGGTATATTTTATTCTTTCTGTCCAGTAACGTATCCCTTGTCCAATATCATAGCTGGTCTTAAAACTCCCAGTATACTCGTAAATCAACATCTGGCGAGAACAAATAGAAATAGAATGCACATTCCATGGCACTGAAAATAATTTATTTCTGAATTTCGCTATTCAATAACAAAGGTTTTGGCGACTTGTAGCCGCAAACTGTTTACATATCCGGTATCCATCTCGGGGCGGTCAAATAATTTTTAAATGATGCAGTAAATTTTCAGTATCTCGGAACTAACAGGAAGGAGATATAAAAAACATTTAATACAAAACAAGAGCTGTCCCTCACAAGTGACGAATGCCCCCGAAAGAGGTGCCTCACAGTCTGTGTCCTCTCCATGTGCTCAATAAATGTGCTATGTAATTTTAAAATCCTTCCATGCATGACAGAGTAACCATGCATACAGTATTCCATTACTTTAAACACTAAGTGTGACCTTGACCTTTGAGGTAGGGACTTGGGTCTTGCACGCGACACATCAAGCAGATGTGCTAGACATTTGTGCCAAGTTATTTTAAAATCCTTCAAAGCATAATAAAGTTATAGTCCGGACACATATGTATGCATATATACAGGATTCCATTACCTATAAACTCTAAGTGTGACCTTGACCTTTGTGGTAGGGATGTGGGTCTTGCACGCGACACGTCGTCTTGATGTGCTAGACATTTGTGCCAAGTTATTTTAAAATCCTTCAATGCATGACAAAGTTACAGTCCGGACACGAATGTGTGCAAATATGCATATATAGAGGAATACATTACCTTCTAACTCTAAGTGTGACCTTGACCTTTGAGCTAGGGACAGGGGTCTTGCACGCGACACGTCGTCTTGATGTGCTAGACATTTGTGCCAAGTTATTTTAAAATCCTTCAATGCATGACAAAGTTACAGTCCGGACACGAATGTGTGCATATATGCATATATAGAGGAATCCATTACCTTCAAACTCTAAGTGTGACCTTGACCTTTGAGGTAGGGACAGGGGTCTTGCACGCGACACGTCGTCTTGATGTGCTAGACATTTGTGCCAAGTTATTTTAAAATCCTTCAATGCATGACAAAGTTACAGTCCGGACACGAATGTGTGCAAATATGCATATATAGAGGAATACATTACCTTCTAACTCTAAGTGTGACCTTGACCTTTGAGCTAGGGACAGGGGTCTTGCACGCGACACGTCGTCTTGATGTGCTAGACATTTGTGCCAAGTTATTTTAAAATCCTTCAATGCATGACAAAGTTACAGTCCGGACACGAATGTGTGCATATATAGAGGATTCCATAACCTTCATACTCCAAGTGTGACCTTGACCTTTGAGGTAAGGTTGTGGGTCTTGCACGCGACACGTCGTCTTGATGTGGTAGACATGTGTACCAAGTTATTTTAAAATCCTTCAATGCATGACAGAGTTACAGTCCGGACACGAATTTGTAATTCGGGACGCACAGACGGACGGACAGACGGACGGTGCGATTTTAATATGCCACCCTTTGGGGGGCATAAAAAACTGCAAGAATATATGAAGACGTTGCTTTTTTTGCACGGCAGATTCAAATATTATAGGCATTGGTATTGAAGCAGAAGTATGACCTATAACTTGTTTCACTATCTAGAGAACGGAGCCACAGCCGTATGAATTAGTAGTACACTTTGATGTATAAACAAGAGCCATGTTAGACATGGTCATCCCCCCGCCAAGTGCTCTTTATATGACCAAGAAATTTGAGGTGAAAAGAATAGATATGGTTTAGTTTCTAATTTACTTATTAATACATGTTAGTACTTGGCAGGGTACAATCAGGCAAGGTAGAGGTACGGTTCTTAGGCGTGTACTTCCCATTACTGTATGATGTTTCAAGTACTTCCCTTCAGTACTTTTGAAGTTATGCTACGGAGAAGATTATGCTCTGCCTAAGATAAATCACTAAAGGTAGACAGTTAAAAAACACACATAGAGTTATTGTCCTTGGGCGCATCACTTCACCTGTGTGTCCTCTCTCATTATTTGCAATTTGAAGGAATTTCCTTCAGTACTTTTCGAGTTATGCTCAAGAAAAGAAAATGTAATGAAGGGGGATAATTAAAAAAATAGACAAGGCAGTTAACATTGTTAGGTTCTGCACTTTCCCTCATTGTGCTCTAGAACTGTTTAAAGTTTTAAGTAATACCCTTCAGTACTTTTGGAGTTATGCTCCGGACAAGATAAATCAAGAAAATGTAACGAAGGAAAGTAATTCAAAAAGCAGGCAAAATAGAGTTATGGTTCTTAGGCACTGCACATTCCCCCATTGTACTCTATCACTGTATTAAGTTTCATGTAATTCCCTTCAGTGTTTTTTAGTTATGCTCCGGACAAGTAAAATCAAGGAAATGTAACAAAGGGTAGTAATTAAAAATTAGGCAAGATAGAGTTATGGTTCTTAGGCACTGAACTTTCCCTCATTGTACTCTATCACTGTATTAAGTTTCAAGTAATTCCCTTTAGTACTTTGGAGTTATGCTTCAGACAAGAAAAATCAAGAAAATGTAACAAAGGGGAATAAATAAAAATTAGGCAAGGTAGAGTTATTGGGCACTGCACTACCTCTCAATGTCATCGGTCTGTGTGTAAAGTGTCAAGTAATTCAGTACTTTTGGATTTATGCTCCAGACAAACATACGACGGACGGACGGACGGAGCCCGTTACTATATCCCCTCCGCCAAAGCGGGTGGATAATAAACTTCAACTATCATTTTGGAAGTGTAGCTAAAGAATGTTTACGTAAACTTATTTCAAAATCTGACTGACAATTAAAAGTTGTTACCATTTGTTATTATTTACAAAACAACTGACCACTAGCACGGATCAGCATTTGACGCCATGTTTTTTGCTTTAAAGAAGATGATAGAGTACAACTAGCTATCATATCTTAGTTCTGACCCTTTCGGAGTCTGAACAGGAATATTATCAAGCTTCCATCATATACAGACAATTCTTGTACATGTACAATGTAAACAAGGTTTTATGCAGTATGATTATTGAAAAAATGTTTTTGGTTAATTCTTCAGTTCTTCATGAGCTAGCTATAACAAATCGAAAGTTTCGTCAATGTAAACTGTACTGTGACGTGACGTTTAAGTGAAATTAGCAAGGATGACGGATGAAACAAAATCTAGTTTACGACGGAAAACCAACAGACGGACGAAACACATCTAAAGATCCATATTTTTAAAAGCTCAAGTGAACATAAACTTTGTAACACTTATATTCAATTGTGAAAATAACGTCGATTATAGCGTTTATAAAATCAACCTCTCCACTTACTTGACAAAGCGCGTCCTTATTGTTCCAGTTCAGGACAAAGTTTGTCCCGTTCATTGACAAGAATTTCATACCGTCATTATAGTACTTGTTGTCCTGGGTCGCTTTGTACATCCACCAAGCGGCAACACACAATTCATCGTCAAAATCTTCACCAGGACTGCATAATTACAAACCAAAATGAAATATAGAATGCATGACCTATATTTTTCTGCTTAACGCCGTTTATCTCATTTAAATATATTTCTTGTTAAACACCAGGTCAATAGTCTGACACCCGTTTTGACCGACTTTGTATGAAGGTTATCATTTACATGTCAAGATCAAGGAGTTACTGATCTTGAAGAAAATAATCAAAATAATTCCCTTGAAATGGCATCTCTGCATATATTTCAAAAGTAAACAAAAACTATCTTTCAAAACGATGGTCGGCACGACTTTACGTATATGAAATTGTTGGGTAGCTATATTTCTCCCGACTGAAACGGCCCCTAAAACATTTTCACCTAAATTGTGATTAAGTCCATGCCGTGACATGTACAATGTACATCATGAAAAAACCTAACCCTTGTTTTTCTCATAAAATATGTTAAAAGGCCTTACAGAGTAAAGTTTTCAAACCAAAAATGTTAAACATTCTACTTGTCATTTCAATGACGGTTGAAAAGTTGCCAACTTCCGGTTAAAGCCAGCTTAATACATGTACGGCTGCGCCGAAAAAACCATAAATAAGTGAATAGTTAAATAAAAAGTTAAACTCATGAGGCCATAACCACTCTACCATGTTAAATAGTATATTCAACTTACTCTGAATAATAGACACTGGAAGCGTCACTGAAAGTATCATCCAACTGATTTGCAAACGTGTACACCTGTTTGGCCACTGTCAACAGGCTCTCGGAATATTCAAGATCTGGAATTTAAACTCATAAATCACTGAGGGTTTAAAATTACTTACAACCCCTATATTACCAAGAAAGTTGTCTTACCGGCGATTTAAACGTTTTTTAGGCAAAAGAAAATATTTCCAACGTTGCTTGGACTGAACACGTAATTTGACTAAAATATGTAGCATTTTACCATCGGAAGTATGTATATGTAATAATGTATATATGCAGTTATTGTATTTGCATAGATCAAATAATCGCAACAATTCCTTACACATGCATGAGCAAAATATCTTGCAATTTGGTATTTATTTATTTAAGTCTCATCTGCATTTGTTTGTAAAACAATGCACATACATGTATTTTAAAACCAAATTTTAAAACATTACACGTAGCCACTCTAAAATGAGATATAAGAGACTATTTTCACAGCTTACATGATTCCTAAAACATTAATTTACATATAAAATGTGTATTACCACATTTCTGAACGATAGGTACTGTACATGTGGATATGAAGACAAACATTAATATACAAGCGCAGATTGAACAAAATGAGTCATATTTTATAAGCAGTTTTCGCCTTTTTTCTATACTTCGGTAGCAGGTCTTTGCATTTAATATATACTCATCTGATAGAATAGTTTTCAGTTTAACTATCAAAGTCTTCAATAATTACTCTAGCTTTGGACAGCAAGCACGATCTAAAATCATTAAACAAATGACATTCAAATAATACATGCATCTCTTCTTCTACAATATTAGAAACCAATGCTATCACAGTTATGTGGTATGTTTTCATCACAAGTTGCTCATCCTGATATATTTTTACAGCCATCCAAAACTAAGGGTTTTTACCCAAGTTCGCTCGGAAGCATATTATACCGTTTCGAAAGTACTGGAAAATAGGTTTTGTGCGAAGGAAGGTTTCGTTCAAGGAAGTCTAATTCATTTCGAAACAAGTCCTGTTTGACTTTATAGAGAGGTGTTTCCTCTCTCGGGTGTCATTTAGAAAGTATTGCTTGTCGTCTTATAACTTTCAAATTGAAGTGTAAAATATTGTATTTTAAATATCAAACTTATTACGTGATCATGTGAACTTTCCAAAACAAACGAAACGTGGTCCTATGAAATTTATTACCTTTATCTTTAAATAAAACGGATCCAATGGCGAGGGCCGTTGCAACATCAGCTGCAACATCTGCACCCTGTCCACCTCCTGCGACTTCATCAACGCTTATCATTTCCATATAATTTTCATAAGATGTCATTGGTCGAGCCCAGTATGCTCTCTCATAAGCTTCTCGTCCAACCTGTTTATAACCAGAAAACCGAGTTGAACGAGTACAGTAATGTAATCTTAGCAAATGTGGGGACGATATGATTTATACTTAATCGGATAAAGGCATGTCTGTAAAAATTATATTTTGATCTTGTTGATGAAATGTTGTGCACAGTCAATCGAGGGTATTTTATGCCATATGAAATAATAATCAAAGCTCGTTGCTTAGCTGACGGAAGGAATTGTTTTGGACATCACCCATTTCTCCTCCTATATAAATGGCTCAAATGCTCCGAACTAAACACTCAACAAATCTAGTTTAGAGATTATGCTTAATTAATTATCACAAACGATATCACAGTATGGAAGCCTTATTTGGATTAAAGACATGCACCGGTCATGCACTGGTCTGTAAAGGACGTTTGATGGTTTCGAACAGTAACTAGCAAATCTGACCTTTGTAGAAGAAGCAAGCCAAGACTGTTTTTTTCCTGGACTGATATATTTTACCACCCATTTACTCAGAACAGTGAAATTTGCAAACAAGGCTTGGCGGAAATTTCAAATTCAAGATTTACAAATATTCTCCTGAATCTACCGTCTCTTAGCTTTTGTTGCATATACATGCATATATTGGAAGTCACTTCTTCTGTCAGCCCAGCTAACATTGAAAAGCTAAGATACAGAGAAAATCATTTCATTTTTGTCCTTAGCTTTTGATAGCGATAAACAAAACAAATGTTTACGATATTTATCCTGAAGTATCCTTTTGATAGCAATATACAAAATAAATGTTTACGATATTTATCTTTAAGTATCGTACTAGTACATTTATTGTATATACAAAACAATTGTTTACGATATTTATCCGGAAGTATCGTACTAATACATTTATTGTCTTTTCAGATTCAATGCCCGTATGTAAAAATACCGGTGCTTTTAGACAGGAGCAATTGGCACACATGTAACCTTAATGACAAGAGGTCAACTAATGTACCCTCCATTTACACATACAGACGAAGAAGATGTCACAACTCTCAATACATTCATGTCTTCAATTTGAAAGGGTTTTAATAAAAAACATATTTGTACTACACTTGCCTTTCGAACCAATGTCTTCACATCCTGCTGCCATATTTTGACGAAATAATCTAATGGCCATCGAAGGCTGTCGTACAAATCATCAAGAGCAGATGCCGCCTCGTACCCTGCTTTGAACTTAATGGCTCCCCAGCCAAGGATCGTCACCGCAGAGGCCATTACTTCAGTCGTTTTTACAGCTGACCCGTCTGTAGGTAAAAATTTATTTTTAATAGGGAATATATTCCCTCTACGGCTACATGAACGATATTTCGACACTACTATCGGCGTTTTTCCTTGACTTTAACGAGCTTTTGTCTATACTTAGTACAAGTAGTTTCCAAATACAACTTTTATGGAATTTTGATTATTATTTATTATGTCCTTTCGTTAAATTTTGCAGACGACCTATCACTGTTATTTGCCTGCAAAAATTACTAGATTTGCTAAAATATATTTTGCGGTGATAACGCACATACAGACAAAAATGTAGTTAGCGTTCAAAAAATGAGGTATAATATCTAGAAATGAATGTTGGAACGGAGCGAATATCGTAGTTGTATCATTTTTCTATATTTTGGTGTTCTTTTCATATGGCAGATGTCATCATCTTTGATGGATGAAAGTAAAAACGCATTTCAGTATATATCTTTTCGAAAATTCACATATTTGGTCATATGTCAAGGCGAGTATTACATAAATATCACAAAGTTTTCGCCTCGTGTGATAGTATTCTCTTTAGGTAGACAATAATACTGTGCCACGAAAAGTTATGTGATATTTATTATATTATACTAAAAAACGAAATTATAATGTTTTTTCTGCATCCCCTGAATGTCTGCCAATAACTAAAAATGCATGACATATCTTTTTTATAGAATATTTTACTAATATTTTACAGTAAAAACTTTCGCATGGCTAAGAGTACATTGGCAGTGGTCACGTGGTATATTACTAGCAACAGTAAAACTACAAAATGCTTTGTCCGTAGAAGTTTTGCATTCACAATAAAACTGAAAAAAAGATAATATGAAATAACTCGTTTATTACTGATTCAACTGGAATCCAATTCTTTTGCAAAATATAGTTGGTATGGGTTTACCCTACGTTAAAAATATTTTGACTTTCACAAGGGAGAATACCTAATACATTTTCTAAATTGAAACATAAATTATGTACAATATACCCAAATTTGATACTTTGAAGTAGTTTTCTTTACGCTGGTCTATAGAACAACATATACGACTTTGAAGTAGTTTTCTTTACGCTGGTCTATAGAACAACATATACATATCTATTTCTATTACAAATTTATGTTTACATATGAATTATGCTTAGATTTTGTAATAAACTTGTTAAATGTGAACACTACTTGGCAGAAAAACATGGTGTTCTTGAATTTAAATATCGTTAATTTTATCATTATTTTTGCGAAGTACTTTATGTATAACAAGTGGTCCATGGTGACCTTATATCGCTCACATTAGAACCATTGCTCCAAAAAGTAACAAGATGAACTTTTGTGTAAAATTATTTTAAAATCAACCAGCCGTTTAGGAGATGTCGTTCTGAAAAGAGTTTTATATTTTTAGCTCTTTTGTGTAACGGAGCGGGGCGGTTTCAGGGTCGCACGAGGAATATTTGTGCAAAATCATTCCAAATGACTGCCGTTTAAGAGGGGATGTCGTTTAAACAGCTTTCTTTATTTAGCCCTGGTGGTCATGTTGTACAACGGCCGAAATGATCTGAGCAATTTCGACGGGTCACCCGTAGAACATTTGAGCACAATAATTTCCAAATCAGATCAACAATTTATAAGATGTCGTTTGAGGATTTTTGCGCAGCCGTATTCAGCTCGTCTTTGACCCGAAGTTGGAAACTTTTCAACCGCCAATAAAATGAACAGTGGAATGTATAACATTTTTTGAATTGAGAAATTTACTCTGTAAGGCACCTTTTATAATTATTGTATAATACCGAAAGAAGAAGGGAAATAAAATAGTCTTGCGTTTTCAGTCTTTCTTGGACTGTTTTACAATTTTAGTGAGTAAATTGTTCATATCTATCAACATAATATGTTGTTACCGCGAACTAATGTTAAACTAGAGCTATCACTAAATGTGATTAATACTCCCGAAAGACTGCTTTATAAACTGAGTAGGTTCGTAGTAACATGACACCTTGCAGAAAAAAAATAAAATAGAGATATTGTCCTTGGTTGTAATTAGTCAAGATAGAGTTATGGTTCTTGTGCACTGCACTTCCTCCCATTGTGCTTGACCATTGTATGAAGTTGTATTGAATTCCAACCAATAGTTTTCAAGTTACGCTCCGGAAAAGGAAAAGTAACAAAGGGCATCAACTCTGTAATGAGTCAATGTAGAGTAATGGTTTCTGTGCACTGCACTTCCACTCAATGTACTTCACCATTGTATGCAGTTGTATTGAATTCCAACCAGTAGTTTTCAAGTTATGCTCCGGACAAGGAAAAGTAACAAAGGGCAATAACTCTGTAATTAGTCAAGATGGAGTTATGGTTCTTGTGCACTGCACTTCCTCTCAATGTACTTGACCTTTGTATGAAGTTGTATTGAATTCCAACCAGTAGTTTTCAAGTTATGCTCCGGACAAGGAAAAATAACAAAGGGCAATAACTCTGTAATAAGTCAAGATAGAGTTATGGTTTTTGTGCACTGCACTTCCTCTCAATGTGCTTGACCATTGTATGAAGTTGTATCGAATTCTAACTAGTAGTTTTCAAGTTATGCTTCGGACAAGGAAAATGCAACGGACCGACCGACCGACCGACCGACCGACCGACCGACCAACCACCGGGTGACTCCTATATACGCCCCCCCCCCCCAAACTTTGTTTCGGGGGTATAATAATATTGAGCAGATTAATTCTACTTTATCAACCAGTGAATAACGGTCAATATTTCGAATAACATATTTGATAAGAAAAACAATGATTAAGATGGTTTTCCTGATGCACATGTCACGGTTTGGACTATATTACAATTGGGGATGCTTGTGCAAAGCGGCCGGTTAGCTCAGTCGGAAGAGTATACGCTCTTACAATATACAACCCTGTAAGCGATTGGCCGTGGGTTCGCGTCCCGGTCAGGATGCATAATTTGTGACTCTGTGACATTTGGCGCCTTCTTACTGCATAAAAATTAAACTTTACAGAAAGTTTTACTGAAAAATCTACCTACTTATCGCTTTCATGTGCTCAAAATTGCGCCGACCATATTTTCTGGCCTGATGGCCATCTACTACAGCGTAGCGGGGCGGTTTGAGCAATTTTGATAGAGCCTCACATGAGAAACATTTCTGTGTAATTATTTCAAAATTGTACTAGCCATTTAGGAGGAGATGTCGTTTAAGGTTATTATTACGGGTTATTATCGAAAATAAGGCGAGGGGTAGTCACATCTACGACAGACGACATTCTGTGGCGGAAATAAGAACAGGTTAATTAAACATTTTTAAAGGTGCCAGCTGTTTGCTAAGCACCGAACAGTCATTTTCAGTGATATTTTCTATATGGCCAACTTATATGACCACGACCGATATCACAAAAATCAAGGGAATTAAGTCAAATTTCATGTGTCATCACGGTGTCTCCAGAGTTACCCTACTTTTATCGATATTTGCGAGCGTGTATGATTTATCGGGCCATAAAACCAGTCACGTGTAACTGCGTATATCTTTCTCCATATTACTAACCGTCGAACCATCCTCCGCTAGCCTCTGTATCGGTGTCATCCCACCGTCTCCATGGAATAGGATTGTTTTCTGGTTCCGTTCCTGACCTTTGTGCCGCGTAGAATAATATCGACTTCCTCAGGGCATCAGCATAGTCAAATACTTCCGGTTTATCTGGAACGGCTGAAATGATTAAAGCGGAATTTTGGTAAATTCGTGTGAATTTCCGCGTAATAACTAGCTAGAACAAGATTTATTTGAGAATTGTTGCCATGAGCATATATCAAAAGGTGCCTATAGCTACAACACATGTTTTTCCTATGCAAGAAAAAAGTATGTGCCGTTCTCAGAGAGCTATTACTAGCTGTCGTACTTTTGATACAAATACAATCTTTGACAGATGACTGTCTGATGTTAGATATCATAGTTTATATTAACATGCACTACTTTTAAAAAGTCCAAAAACTCACAATACAACAAAAAATAATTAGGCAAGCTTAAATTATTATATTATGAGACATATTATTATAATCACTAATAATTTCTTGGTTAATGCAAGAGAAACACACTATTACTAAACGTTATAAAGGCTTCACAAGAACTGTCTAAGAGACAGCGTCCTTAGTGTGAATAATGTGCCTGTACCATCAAATTATTTGTTTTGCATGTGCCTCTTGTTTATGTACCTATGGGCATACTGAGTGAATGAATTGAATTGAATCCTCGGCTATTCGAAAAGCTTTATTGGTGAAATCTAGGACACAATGTTTCCTAAATTCGGTTCTAGAAATGACAAATTTCTCTATCTAGAGATACAGTCCACCTCAACTACTTTAGTAGAAATTCATTCCCGTATCTGTAGTGGTTTTGAAAACAGTTATCTGCTCACAAAACCCTACCAGGTTTATTACTAAAGCAGAAAAGGGGCAAAAGTTTACCAAATAAAGTCAGAATCATGGGACCTGATGCATTGAACACGATGTCGTTTCAGTTCCAACCAAAAACAACCTTGCTCGCAAATTTTGACCGGGATATTTTAGTTTGAAAAAAAGGACATAGACAAAAATTCATGTCACAGATATTATAACCTTCATTATCGACAAAGAAGATTATCTGTAGCAGTTTGCGAAATAACAATTTGCACGCAAAACTTGAACCAAGGTTTTATGCCGACGAGGACGATATGGCGAATAGAACAGCCCGCACTGGTCTTTTCGAATAGCCGAGCTAGACAGTAAACAATCACGTGTGGGTTGTGGTGCTGCATAAGGCGTGGTCGGAGTCATCCCCGATGATGTGTCTGTCTGTTTATACGACGTTGAAAAGTACGACGATGTTTCATATGTCGAATAATCAGCGTTTATATCTAAAATAGAATTATATAAATTAATAAGACCAATCAAAATAGCCTGTATAAACTGTTATGTCATATATACATGCATCCAAAACATTTATATCAACCATATGCAATCCTACATTTTAGAAACGAATAGCAATTAGTAAATGGAAATGTTAAACAATAACAATTATGTACTAATAACAATCTAAAATTAGAAATAAATTCCTGGCAATTCTTTTTATAAACGTGTGGTAATCCTAAATGAAAATTTATGTCAACCACTCACATAAACAAAATGGCTATTGCCAATATAATTTATGACTATTAGATATGCATTTAACACGTTACAATTCACAATATAAGATAGCCGTTCTTTATTGCTTAGTGACAATCATAAATCCGCAATCGTCTGTTTAAAACAAGGAGGCAAACAAACAAATCAAATCATGAGAACGGTATAGATCTAATATTAATTCTAATATGCCTAGTCCACTCGAAAAAGAAGGCGGAGTTTCGGATATGGAAGCAGTTCCTTCCGACTTTTCTAATTTACTCCCGCGCAGAAAATAAAACTCATGAAACAGTTGTGACTAAGAAACTAAAAATAATTTTTGATAGCGACAGTTAAGCCTTTGAATATCATTCAGCCTATTTTCCTTTAAAATGCCAGGACTAACCCGCCACAGTGTTATAATTCCCAAAGAGAAAACAATGAATGCAAACGTTTATCATCACACTGACGTCATTACTCTACCAGTACGTGAAAATAATGAACAGTTTTTGTTAATGAAATTATGGATAGAATAATGACAAAACGGTATTCTATTTAGTGAAACCAGTGTTTGCGTAACTATTCATTTCTCTTTTTTGTCATTGCGTCACTGAAAAGCGTTGTCAGGCGGGTTCTTAATTTTTGCAATATCATTCAAATAAACGCCGCACTGCTTATAAAGCTTGACAATGTACTTTTGATTTAAAGGCATCATAAGAAATGGTTTTCGTACAGATAAACATCAATTTTACGGTAAAACATATTTCTTTTGTAATATAAGAGCTACGGGTAATTTATATCCTGTGCACCTGACACTTTAGGTTATGTTGAACCGTCATTTTCACACATACGAATTCGTCACAAAGGTGAAAAATTCATACAAATATGTCACAAGTATGTATGAAGAAATTTTAACAGTCCGTAAAGTTTATTTATTTAGCTACTAAGGGCCGGCCATTCAATCCACGAGAGCTCTTTCCCAGCCGCCGTCACTTAAAATAATATCAGTTGGCAAGTGAAGCGTCTGTTATGACAGTTGTGGCCCTTAAAATACCGAATACATAGTACTTGAAGATATTGTGAGAGGCACGCTTGTCACTTTCAAATACAAAATAAATGAAACCGAATTTGAAACTGACGTCAATTATAATAAATTATACTGTATAATTATATACAATGTAGGTACTATTTCTGTGCCGGGCCAGTAACGGCAGAGTTATGGCCCTTGACAAAGCAAGAGAACTGCTGGTACAATTTGGTAGATCAAGAGCCATAACTGAATTTTAGAAATAAGCACGATTGTCGCACTGCTTACTACACATTTGCATGTAATGGTAAACATGTGTGCCAATTCATTCTATAATCCCACAATGCACGGCAAAGATATGACCCAGACTAGAACAACACCATCACTATACTTTTAAAGTGAAAATCAACAATCAAAGTGCACTGTGCTCTTGACCGTTGAACTATGGACGTTCTTGATGTGGTTAACACTTGTGCCAAAATCGGCCCATGTATCATGAAGTGACTGACCGTATACAAAATACGACAGCAGATGGACGGAATGACGGACGGACGGAATCGAGCAATCACATAGTCCTCAGAGCAACAATGATCTTCTATTCATTGAGATCAATCGTTCTTTGTGGCAAACAGATATCAATAATATTGAATGTTAAAGGATTTCATGTTCAAGATTCCTTGTGACCTTGACTTTTGACCACCGAATGACCCCTAAAACCAACATGGAAATTCTACTAAACATTAAAAACAACCGTACTGTAGAATATGAAGTAAGCGTGTCAAAAGGTTATCAGACATTTTGACATGTTTAATCCCCTGTGACCCTGGCCTTTGATCCAATGACCCGAAATTCTTCATGGGACATCTACTCTATAATGTTATATCATCCTGTCAAATATAAGGGCTCTATTAGACAGCAAAAACAATATGCCTCCTGATCTATCTGGGTGGCATAAAGTGTTGTTTGGAATGTTTGATGTTTTTGTATGTACAGATTATTTCTTCTTTTTTGACATATGAAGTATACATACGTTTTTTGCTTTGAGAGGGGGCATGAAAGGTACAGAACTAATTTTTCAATGTGTGACATATCCGTACATATTTGCCACACATGTGTGACGAATTCGTATGTGTAAAAATTATGGTTCAACAAACTATAACAATCAACAACAATCTTGCACCTAAATTAGTGGCAACCATCTACATAAACATAATGTATTTGTGCTAAAGATAATTAATTTTCAACCTGCTTTGCTCAACCGGCAAGTGATTCCGTCTTTGCGAAAAGTGCAAATTACGATCGTGTTCTAAGATGTTGTCAAGTCTGTAAATGGTGATTTAGCGCACCTTTGAGTAATCAATAGTGCAGTCAAAACTGAAGGATGGACGGGTCTATTTTAGAAAATAATTAGATTAAGTGCGAAAGGTTTTGTTTCTATTTATACTCACCGTTCTGGAAAGATTCACACTCCTTTAGTAAGAGCTCTTTTCGACTTTGTAAACCTGACAAACAAAAAGATAATTTTGTTTTAAAAAATTAATAATTTTAAGACTTTATCCTCATTTTTATCTCGTGTTGTTTTTTATGAGCACACGTAGGATATATAAACATAAAACAAGGTAAACGGGTGACCCATCTGAAGACATTAGAGACCACACTATAATATCAAAGAAGGCGTGGGGGCTATAGATTAACTCCCCTAAAACAACTTTTGACATTCGTGATTTACGCTGAACCTTACCTAAAGCGCGGGTCGAAATGTGCAAAGGGCGAAATTTAGTATATGACACAGAATTAATGATTCACAAATATATGGGTGGCAGAGAAGTTTGTTTTGTAGGGTTAACACACGTTTTTTCGTGTTATAACATCTGCAGAATCCCGAGGGATGGTTGGTGCCCGAGCCCGTTAGGGCGAGGGCACCAACATATCCCGAGGGGTTCTGCAGGTGTTATAACACGAAAAAACGTTCGTTAGCGCTATTCTAGCATAAATAGCATTTAAAATCATAAAAATACAAAAGAAACGCTCTTACTGGTACAACGTTCAATTATGCGCGGGACAACGTCCGTGTTGTTCAGGCCATCCTTAAAAAATTGTTTGTTTGCCCTAACGCGACCCAGAATTTTTTCAGTGGGTAGGTAGGTAGGTCTTTTTTTTTTTTAATTTTTTTTTTTTTGGATTTTCAGATGTTTTATAGATGTTGTATTAACTCGGTATTAACTCGGTACATACATTGACATGTATGTTGTATCTTAGATTAATAGCTGACATATTGTACACTTAATATTTGCACCTTTCTTGTCTTAATATTTCTCTATTTCTTCTGTTGTATGTACCTATTGGCTATTAGCACCCCACTGTAGAATGCTATTAACCTGCTTTGTAACATATCTGCATGGGTGGTGGTTTGCACATTATCATTTTAGCCATAAGCCAGGCGCCCAAAGTGCTTAACAAGGCTCATTCCAGAAGTGCTTTAATAGTGTTGTAAAATCATTCAAACCGTAAATTTGAAGAAGTTATTAAGCTATAGAATGTCAAACAACTCAGTGTCCGAGTGAGCCTTGTATTTTGACCTGTGGCCAGGTTAGGAACAGGTTCACATAAAAAATCTATAAAATTTGAACTTCAACATAGGAAAATTAATTTGTACCACTGTAAAAATTTAATTTAATTATGCGAGAACTTACAAAATGTTCAGATAATATCAAATTGAGTGGAAGTTTTTCGTCTGACATTGCCAGGTTTAACATTTAGTTCTGGCTTCCAAAACTCTAAATGCCGCTATTTTGATATTTTGTTTTTCGTCAGGTGCAGCTTTAGAGTTTTGGATCAGCACTACTACAAATCCTTACCAGAATAACAGAGCATGCAAATTTTCATCTAATGTACGTTGAGTAGGGAAATATGGTCATGTTTAGGTCATATATTTATTAATTCATATTTTCAAACCAATTACGATGTTCTACAACCAATGTTGACTACAAAAACCTCGATTTTTCAAACATGAATCATTTTGCTTACATTTACAACGGACTTTCGTATGAGTTCAGAATGCTTGATATTTCCTTTTGATTAGTGTTTAGATGATATAAAGGACGAGTGTAAATATAAAATAGCATTTACCACTATGTTTTTTAATTTCAAAACAAAATTACTTTATTTTCGACGCGGTACATAACCTGAAAGTGTTCGCGCCAAAACGCACGTGGTCATGTAAATAAATAAACTTTCCCTGATCGTGACCGCAATCGAAATCTTCGGCGATTTCCCGCAGATATCCTTTTCCAAAGGTTCGGTGGAATGGCCACGTGATAATTGTCAAATCGTCAAGATGGCTACCAATATGTGAAACTTCTGACCTGCTCGAAACTTTCGGTTTGCTTTACGCTAAATAGATACAATTTGATGTTCAAATTTGGCAAATTAAAAGATTATAGTCTTATTAATAAAATTATTTATTCTTTTCATTCATTTCTTATGAAATACTGAAATGCGAGCGTGTCAGATTTCTGACACGATTATTGGTACGATTTCCCTGCAGAGTGAGCTTCAGCGTACACGTCAGGGGTGCGGAATTCCTAGTCCGACACGGGTTTTTTCTGCCCAACTTGTCCGCGGACAAGTCAAAATTCGAGAAAAATGAAATGAATATTGTAAGACAATCCCAGGTAATCCAGCCAGGAACCGCCCGATTTGTTTGCAGTTTTATGAAAACCAACATTAATACACCTGTAAAGGCGACCTGTTGAATCAAAATTACAAAGTTCGAATCAGACGTATTTTCGTTGAGAATCGCCGCTACTGTATACGATCACGGCGTTATGTTTTTTATTGTTTCAAAAAGAACTGAGTTATTTCTTATCAGAATCTAAACTATTTATCACCTTTAAGTTGACTTACAATATATATTTCCATTTAAAGTAAGCTGTAATTGGTCCCTTAGCATTTGTCACCAGCGGTAGGTGTGGAAAATGTGGCCTGTCGTAAAGGGTGACGCAAAACTGTTTGCAAACCCAAGCTATGTGACACCACTGACTGAGTAATGTTTGTCAATTTGTGAATGCAAACAAATATTTATCAATTAACACTGTTCTTCAACTGTTCTTTATAAAACAAAACGCGGCGTTCCAACCTGTTCGTGTTTTTGTCATTTATTGTTTCAGCAACTGTCAAAGTCAACGTTTTTCCAGTAATATTTATTTTAATGAATAACATTTGCCGTATAAATTATTTTAACTGCAACCTCCTCCATCATAAAAGATAAAGCTGCACGAGATCAAAAAACAATCGCCGACGCTATATTGTACATGTGAGTTTTCTTTGATCTTCGAGAAGCACGTGGCATCAAAAAGACCGAGATATTTGACAGTTCGAGACATGTAAAAGTAGCTCTTGACAATATTCTGATAATTTTGGATTATAAAAATAATAGTTTGGAATAAATAATGTTATGAGTAAGTTTTATTTTTGGTGATAAAATATATTGAACACGCTTTACAAAATGTACGTCGGTCGCCAAATCTTTTTGAATTAATATGCATACAACAGTGTGGACACATTTCTACTGAATATAATAAATCTGATTTTTATTTCCCGTAAACCCGTTAATTTACGTGTAAAACCACTGGGAGTGTCGCAAATACACTCCCGCGAAGTGCCGTAATATTTCTCCGTACTCCAAGTCACTTCAGGCACTCCCAAGCTCACTCGGAAGTCCGAGCTTTGCAGAATCCTCTAGACATGTACTGATTAGCATATAAAATAAAAATCGTAACCTGGTCGTTGTTTGTTTCACATAATTTGGTTTTAATGTTGAAATCTGACAAGTGAATTTTTACATCTCACTCGTCCGCGGAAAAGTGAAAAAAAAAGGATTTCCACACCCCTGCACGTTCTGTAAAGCATAGTCGAGGATAACTGATTGGTATTACTTACGAAAGAACTACAGAAAAGAAATACCGGAAAGATGGAAAATGACAAAAAACGGAACGGTTTTTCTCGACGGCAGAAAAAAATTTTTTTGGCTTTCAGATCCAAAAAAAAAGTCAGTCGGGAGGATTTTCATCAGTCGGTCGCGTTAGGGCAAACAAACAATTTTTTAAGGATGGCCTCATGTCATATTTATGACGTTATCAGCGGTTTTTAAGCCCGGCACTGTTGACGCCGTACATGATTTAAGACTTGGCATAAATGAAAACGGGTTATAACGGCGCGTGAATCTCCCCGTTAACACACGTTTTTTCTCCTGTTAAAACACCGGCAAAATGGGTAAAAACAGTACATTTTATGCTAGAATATTATAAAACGTACGTTATATGAAAAATAATCACATGGTCAACAATATTAATTGTTTGAGAGAACAATAAAAATAATTCAATCTGCGCTTTGTTCAACTTCAAGCGATATCTGATGATGTGGATCGAAAACTATTGTGTACCAAGGACAAGACCTTGAAACAGAAATAAACAAAGCAATACTAACAATGAAATATAAATACAGTACTGTACAATGTGTATAACAGGGAAAACCAAAAATGATTCTTGGTTACCTTGTAGTTGTAATCGGTGAAACCGTTCACTGGGCCTTGACATGCAGCGTCCTCGATAAATGGCGGGTGATTTTGATCACGTGAGTTCGTTCTCGGGAATGTACGTAAAATGTATCTTTTTTTAAAGAAATTTATGTTTAGGTAAATATATATGTAATCGTTCGTAAATAGAAAGTTGTCAATGAAATAACATCAGAAATTTGAAAATCAAACTACACACTCTTATATCGAATTCCGTACGTTTCCGTAAATTTACGTAAATATCCGTACTTTTCCGTGATATGCATATGATTATCTGCCGTAATCAGCTAAGAGCGCAGTAATTTCTAAAACATAAAAAATTGTGTAATGCAGCCCGTAAGCTATAGACCTTTCTGCAATCGTTTGAAGTTGTATGTACTGTTTTTATTTGTAATATGTTCTTATCGTATGCGACATTCAAACAAAAGATTGATCTGGTCTGTCTTGCACTACTTTCCCAAAGCGCATGTTTACAGTTGTTATTCGCACATAGCACAGTTAAATTGTCTGCAGTGTTTGAAATCTTGTATGCTTACTTAGGCCTAGGGGACTTTCAGTCCCCAGGCCAAAAACAGTTAGTCAACATCTATTCCATGTGCTTAGTTTCAAGGTCAACACAGGGTCAACAGATCCTTGTGAGCAATGAAGAGGCCAGAAATTATACCCAAAGAATTAGTAAGAATGTTTGTTCTTTATCTATGTCGAGTTTGAATAAGATAAAAACGTCACATAGTCAAACCATAGCAAAACTCGAAAAAGGGTTATTTCAAATAATGATGAATAAATGCGTGTACCGATAGACTTTGAAGGTCGAGTGTAAAACTGTATTACATGCGATGAGCAAGCGCAAGAGCTGTCTCAGGACATAGTCTGATCCCTGTCGTACTGGCATGCTACAGTACGTCAGGCAAAGCTCAATAATGGCGGCGCCCAGTGGATGCTCAAAAGTATACTGTTTATATAGTGAAATGATAAAAGTATTGATCATTCAAAACTAATATGTTAATTTGAAAAAGTTATTGACATAGTTTTAAAAGAAATGCTCAATCTGTGAATGTTGTAAACGTTGAAAAAGTTTGACCAGTAAGTGTACTATATTTCGGACAAGTTACTTCAAGAAGACATTTCGGATATGTTTGATTTTTTTGTATTTCATTCTTTGCCATGTTCGAGCCTAAAAATGTGCAAATTTAGATAAGAAAACGAAAATAAAAACAAAAAGAGAAAAGAAGTGTCGCCCGTGGGATTCGAACTTCGACCCTAAAATTACGGCGTAAGTGACTTACCCACTGAGCCACGGTGAATGATCATAAAAGTGTCTGCTTAAATAATACATACATATTCAATTCCTATATATAGAACAGCTGTATACAGACTAAATATCCGAAATGCCAATGAATATCTACCACGTCCGAAAACACGCTGTTTTTCCTGTTGTTTATTTCTCGTTATATTTTGCTGGTCAGTCAAATATTATTAGCAATTTACGATGGGTTTGTATTGACAAATCACATACTGCAAGGTTTTTTGAATGATCAACTCCTATTTAAAACCCCCTATTAATTTCTCAATGTAAAAATTTGATAGTGTGGACGCCGCCATTATTGAGCTTTGCCTGACCCGTACCGTATGGGTAGGGGCAGGTAACACCAGACTATCTCTAGACAGAACACTCGTGTAGACGAACAGTTTAGATCATGGATCACTTTTTGTGAAAAAGAATAATGTTCCATAGGAACTTATCCTATTTCTGATAGACGCCTGCACCCAGCTGTTCTAAAATGTCACCGGCTGTTAAAGGGGCACTCCCTACATCTAGCAGATTATACCCTCGAAGCATAGATTATTGTGATCAATGAACGTAAAATGATATATACATTTTAAATATAATTTCAAAGAAAAACCTATAGCGACAAATGCCTCATTTTACCACAGTTAATCAATATAGAGGCCTTCTGTAATAAATCGCATCCACCCATCAATTGTACAACAACAACTCTACATTTACGTTTACATTTACGGTACTGCAGCATATTCTAAACCGCTGATTTTATCCATAATGACTGGAGTGCATAGCTGAAACTTTTAGGTACAGTTAAAATACATCAAAAAATTCTATTATTTATGTGTTGGAGGTTATTTAGTTCGAAATCAGTTATAAAGTAACGTGCATCGTCTGGTAACATTAGTGAAATATATCTCGCTTTTGGCTTACACATTCTTAATTGTTTTAATTCTAAAGTTGGATGAATGGTCGATTAGTTTCGTACAACTTGGCTCTGAATCTGCAAGTTAGATTTCAAATCAAATCAATGACTGAACAACAACTCTCTGCCTGCCTATCCTCTCCCCCACCCATCCTTTCTGTTACATATCTTGTCCAGATCGCAGGTGGCAGGTTGTTTAATTCTACGGAAAGTAAACCTTACCTTATGTTGTGTATACAAATTATATACCTGCAAGAGCGGACTGAAAACCCGCGTTGTAGTCTACAGCTACGGTGTTTCCCGCCGTGTTCTGTCTGTTGTCTGCATGGAAATCATTTAGATCAGGACCACCGACAAGAGCACCAACTAATACATTGCTGTTGTCATTCTCGGAATTGTAGAAGCTCCATCCGCACCCCTTAGCTGGATGCGGGCAGGCACTATGAAAATGAGATAGTCGACAACGTAGTTTAGGATTTGTTCTTTTCCACTTCTTACCCCATTGACAATAAAATTTAAGTCAGTTGCTTTTCATAAAAACTGCTCGGAGATCTTGGACTTTTGAGTGGTATGTTCACGTCTTGGAGTGAACATTTCAGTATATCACTTGAAGTTGAAAATTTCAGTACTGCTTACCTACACTTAACACAACCGTCCCACCAGTACTTTCAGTGTTTTCATTTATGCTATGCAGCTAGTTAAATATGCCACGATTTCCGGAAAATAAGTGATTAATGACATTTTATGTATACATGTACAAACACATGTAAATATAAAAAAATAGGTTTGAAACTTTCAGAATTTTAATGAGCCAAGTGTCTCATGATGGAAACTTTTTCTTGCATACCGTCTTGCACTGTAAAGTAGATTTCTAAATGCAAACTTATCAAAATGATGAATTATCATGAAAAACAAACGATTTATTGACGTTGTGTTTACGAAAGTGACGTCACAATGTTTATAACGTTACGTCATGTAACTGTTTCACGAGAGTCGTCTGGCATAGGAGGGGTGCCAGACCGGTTTTTCCGGCATGGGCAAAATCGTTATAGTATTATGTTCTATTATGCTACACAAACTGCACTCCCTACATCTAGCACATTATATTATCCAAACATAAATAATGTGTTCAAAGAACATGAAAAGAAAAATAAATACAATTTTGCAGAACAACATATATCGAAAAAAAATTCTTTTTAGCACAAACAGTTCACGTAGAGACTTTCTGTAATAAATCTCTACCCATCCATTAGTTTTACAACAACAAATTTAAGTACACTTTTGAATGTGTTACGGTACTGCAACACATTTTACAAATGGTGACTGGAATGTATTGCTTAAAATTTTAGGCTAAAGTATCAATACTTGCAAATATTCAATTATTTATGTTTTTGAAGTAATTAAATTTGACGCAAATTTAAGCGGATGCCTCTTTGATTTTCGCTTATTTTCTGTAGGGTAATAGATTACAATGTAGAGGTTGCGTGTTCGAGCCCCACCAAGGTCACGACCGTACCTCCTCATATGACACCAGTACTGGTTTTTCCAGGAAGCGGACTCGAGAGTGACTCGATAAGCTCAAAGCTTTCTTCACAATCGAGCTAAAATGAATTAGTATACACTATTAAATCTACAATGTAGAATATCGTCTTAATTCCAGATGCCATCATTATTGTTGAGATGAGAGAAAAAAAAACAACAAGATAACTCTTCTATGTACCTTTGTTAACACATTTAGGTATACTAAACTAGCCCATGATAAACTAATTTATATTTTTGTATCTTCTGTGACTGTTGAAAATCATAGCAATTTTACCATATGACTTACTTTTGTATGTAATTTCTTAAACGTATTGATGACGTTATTCTTATGATATATTTTATGATATATTATCTGCAGGTCACAGTACTTACTTATTTGCTTGCTTAATTACTTAGTTACGTTACTTTAATTACGTACTTAGATTATTTACTTCTACTAAACTACTCACCTGTTTTTGTGATATGCATTTCGCACGTAGTCTTTACCGTAGCCAATCAGATAGCTGCGTTTCATTCCATTAATTCCCAGCATATAGTCAATCTGCTCTGATGCCCAGGTGTATATCTCTTTGGTTGACTCTATTTCAAACATACCAGCTTCAATACCCTCAAGTAATATGAAGACGGCATTAGCTGAAATGTATAATAGCTTTGGGAACGAGGAACACAATCGGGTCAAATACAGCACTTCCAGCATTTTTATGTGTTTATAGTAGTCAATGAGAAATTACCTGTGTAAGTAGGCTAGAAATCTAGGATGAGCGTATATTAGAGGGATGAGCACGCAGACACCTGGGGATCTGTCCCAGGTGAGCGTGTCAGCTTGGTTTCAAAATCGCTTGCTCATAAAAAAATGACCAAATGTCCAAGTTTGATATGATTGATATATATTATCATCAACTGAATAACCATAAAACACACGAAAGTTGTTTTCAAAAAAAATATATTCCGAGGTGTATATAATTACGTGTGATTTCCGGCGTTCGTTACGCTCGGTATACGTTTTGACGTTAATCCGGGTAGAAAATTTTGATAATTTTCACTGAGTGGACAGTGAGTTTAATCAGGATATAATTCACCGTTACATTTTGATAAACCACTGAAAAACATAAAATCAAACTGTCTCTCTGTATTTTATCAATCAATGAAATATAGTCAGTAGTTCCGCTGTGTGGTAATTAAATTACGAGCGCGTAGCACAAGTCATTTATTTTTCGTATCCGAACAACTGACTGATTTTTATTGAAGTTAATAAAGTATAGGGAACAATTTATCCTTCGATTCTTATCTATATCATTTTCTTTGAAAACATGAACACCAAGCAGTCATCAGGATAAATGTGATTGGACACGCTTGTTAACATGGGTTGCGTCATTTACAGCACGTTGTCCATGGAATAAACGGTGTTTTTTATCATAAAATAGATTATACATGTACCTAACATGTACAAAATTTTCCCTAAATGTTAACATAAGAAAAGCAGTTGCCTGTGAATTTTTTGCATTTGCAACTCTTAATATAAGTTATGAACTGTACTTTTATTTTCAATTTCAGGTTATGGAACTGTGGATCTTACTTAGATAGAATGGATAGTGATCAACCTTTCAAAGATGCTACTCAGATTAAATTGATTTTGAACAACATTTCATAGATTTTATGACAATTGAGAGATTTCTAAGAAAGTGTACATATTTATAAACTCTTAATCAGTTGAAATAAATAAATGAATGAATTGAATCTGTAAAAAATGACAATGATGCTTTGATCTTAATCAAACGCTCTTCCATGACTCTCATCCTGAAATGAATAGTGAAGTTCAGCCACATGATGATACTGGACTGTGGTGACCCAAGACCAGCTTGCAATTTCATCAACTGCATTTTTTTGTTTACTTGTAAGATTGTTTGTTGTTTTCTTTTGCTGAAATTAACGTGTTTAATTCATATTGATTGTTTAATCGGTCAATAGCTATGCATTGCTAATGTTTATTGTACTGATATACCGACATGAAATAAAATTTTATTTGATTTGATTTAGTCATTTAACAAATTGATTTATATATGATCTGCAGTAAATGTGAAAAATTCAGAAATAAATAGAGGAAAAGTAGCTTTTTAAATCATTATTTAATGTCAACTTTAAATATTTTATTAAATAATGTTGTGACCTGTGTAAAAGTAGTCTAGCAAAAAGTTGGAGAACTTAAAGTATTTAAAGTCCTCGATCTTTATCATAGGGAGACTCTGGTTCAAATATGCCCGTCCATCTGTCCGTAAGCTTTCCTTTGAAGGCTTGATAACACTCTACTGGTCACAATTTTCATTTGAGTTTCATGAAACTTGCTCAGAAGGTCGACTGCAACCTGAGATAATCCCTTACGATTGGAGTCAGTGGGTCAAAGGTCAAGGGAGTTTCCTTGATAGCATTCTACAGGTCAATATTTTCATTCAACTTGCTCTGACAGAAGGTTGTCTGCAACATGAAAATTGTCCCTATTCTTTTGAGGTCAAAGGTCAAGGTCGCAGTGACCTGATTCTGCCCACTCTACAGGCCATGATTTTCATTCAACTTTCATTAATCTTGCTTAGACGAAAACACTTCAATTTTGCTACAAACATTCAGTAAGACATACGCGTAGCTACCTATACGCAGGTACGCAGGTGAATCCACATTATTTCTAGACTTTTTCACAAATTTTAATTTCAGTTTTAATAGAGTTAAATCTGAATTAATTTTAAATTCAATATTCAATTCAGACCTTTAGTATTCATCGTATATTTTCCGAGTATAGATCTAGCTCTATTGTTTTTATATTGATTTGAAACCATGTGCCTATGGTCTAGACAATGAAACCATGTGCCTATGGTCTAGACAATGAAACAATGTGCCTATGGTCTAGACAATGAATCAAACACATCTAAGTATACAATATGGCGCAGAGAACAATAAAAGTTTTTTTCGCGGCTTCATTCAAACCGGGTCCTTCTGCAAATCAGCAGGCCGCCACTACAAAATCGAATGAAAATAATCCATTTTCTGCACATAAACAGTTTGCTGCAAAGAAAAATGAAAGCAAAGTTGTGCCATCAGAGATAGTGGCATTGCCTATTCCTACCGGCTATTTTGACATCGGCAGAGTTATTAAAGATGGTGGCGACGATCAGAGAGCAGGGATTCTGGAAAATAATCTTGACTGGATAAAAGATGTAAAATTTCCGATTCGGTAAGAAAATGATAATCTACATAATCATAAGTAATATGTGACTTGGGTTTCTCGGAAAACAATGACGCACTCTGTTATAAACCTCTATGCATGTGATTAAATACAAATTGCGTACTCTTCCTTTAAAATCTGAGAAAATACTTAATAAATACTTTAAATTTACCGCTCAAGTCCGTCATTGCTCCTATGACTCAAAGGTAACGTTCTTACTGTAAGATCAGGAGGCCCCCGGTTCGAAACCTCATGCTGACCTATGATTTTTTGTTGTTGTTTACGTTTGCATTTTTTCTTCAAAATTATCATTTCATCGGTATTTATTCCGTGCAGCAAAAACAAAATTAGAACTAAATCCGTTATCGGCAAAATTTATTTTTGTTGGTATTCTGTGAATATGGTTGCATTGTTTCCTGTATGTGTGCACTAATAATATATTCGTCAAAGGCAACAGTCCTTCTAGACATATTTGTTTTTATCAATAATAAACTTATTAAATCGGAGCTAACAATAACTTTTTTTTCGTTGGGTTCGTTTTGTTCAAATCAAATACATTATATTTGTAAGTATTGTATACAAATGATCCGCGGAATTACCTTCTTAAAACATACAGACCAGGAACAGTCACACATTACAGCCTGCAACTTGTTTTCAATCAAAAATCGTTTTTAACACACACATTTATTTTTTAGGTCTTTACGACGTAAGTAGCCTATACTGAAATAATTAGGTACAATTGTACATTAAAACCGAAAATCCCGTCCAGTCAGTACATTGTCAGCCTTCAGAAAATACTTATACCTCAAGCAAGCTCGCAAGCTCGTTGTTCCCGCCAAATCAACTTGTTCGAAGTGATATTTTACCATACAAGTCCAATTACTTATAGTATATATTGTCTCTATAAACACCTTCAAATTCATACCTCATGAACTGATCTTGCTTATTGTAAAACTTGAATATAATTTCAGAAAAAATGTTTGTTTCGTTTTTTTTGCAGTTTGGAATATGGCAGCCGGCGACAATTCTCAGCTGACTGGTTATCAAAGTGCACTTTTTGCGGCGCAGTTTATTGTGGACCATGCGCACATTTTGCGGCGCAAGAAGCTAGCAATAAGGAAAAAAACTTAATCACAACACTTGTAACAAAATGGTAAAATCTGGGGAAGTATGTGCAACGGCACTTGGATAGTAAAACTCATGATGCAGCTTGTGTCGCTGCAGATAGCTTCCTGAAGGTCTTTCTCGGAAAACAACAGAGTGTTCTAGCCCAGGTAGACAATCGTCATGCTGAAGAAGTTGGACGTAATTGGCACGGGCTTCAAGCAATAATTGAAGTGATTATACTCTGTGGTAAGCAGAACATTCGTCTGAGAAGCCATGACGACAAATGTAGTAACTTCATGGTCCTGTTGCGTGACAGAGCTACCCCTTTGAAAGAATACTTAGAGTCACCGAAGCGGGTAAAGTACACATCCCCCGAAATTTAGAATACAATCATCAGCATATGCGAGAAATACATTCGTGACAAAATCGTTAACAAATGCAACGAGGCTGTCTGTTATTCATTTCTGGCAGATGAGGCTACTGATGCCTCTACCATGGAGCAGATTGCCATGTGTGTCAGATTCTACTCTCAGGCTAACAAAGAGGTACGGGAAGACTTTATAGGATTGATCAGAGCAGAATCAACTACCGGGGAGGCTTTAACTGCAAAGTTCATTGAGGGTCAGCAGACTGCTGGGCTAGACATCATGAAAATGCGCGGACAAGGGTACGATTGGGCGAGCAACATTTCTGGGTGTCACAGAAAAGTTCAAGCCCGAACCAGGGAACAAAACCCGCATGCTATGTATATCCACTGCAAGGCACATTCATTAAATCTTGCAATAGTTCACGTATGCAAAGAGGCTCTGGTGCGAAATACAAAATGTATGTTCGACACTGTCCAACATATCGCGTTTGCCTTCAATTACTCCACAAAAAGAATACTAGCTTTCCAAGACGTACTGGAAAATGATAACATTACAAAGGAAGTGATGGAAAAGAGGAAGAGGCTTCAAAACCTGTGTGAAACAAGATGGGCCAGTAGAGCCGATTCCTTGCACACATTTAAAGCTGCCTTCTCGACCATCGTAAGTTCTCTTGAAGTCCTTGAACGCGAAGTAGATGCAAAGGCCAGAGTTATCGCTGTAGCATTCTCAGATTTGACTTTATTGTATCCTTGGTGGCAGTAGAATTTGTCATGCAGGGCATTGTGCCACTAAACAACCTTCTACAGAAGAAGGACTGCCACCTAGTGGAATCAGCAAACGAGGCAAAGGTGTTGATCGCTCAAATTCGTGGCGAACGTGCGGATGACGCGGTTTGGGACACCCTGTTCGATAAGGCAATGGACATGGCAGCACGTCACGATGTCCAACCTTCAGTACCAAGAACCACAGGGATGCAACAACACTGGGCTAACGTCCCCGCAGAATCAGTGTCAGGGTACTGGAAGAGAGCCCTGTATTTCCCATTCATAGACCACCTGGCCATGGAACTAGAAGACCGTCTTCTAACTGCACATGACCGCTTCTTGGCACAATGGTTAATACCGAGTAACATGGCCAATATGACGGCAGAAATCGAAGATAAAATCTTTGATGCATACGGTCACGACTTCCAGAGTGATAGGGAAGAGTTCCGACGAGAAGTGGCCCGTTGGAGGACAAGGTGGTCCCTTTCCGCTGATAAGCCTTCCTCTTGGCTAAAAGCTGTAAATCTCACTAACAGGGATCTTTATCCAAGTATTTACGTGTGCCTTGTTACTCTTCTCACACTCTTCAGCGAATGCTGAAAGATCATTTAGTGTCATGCGACGGATAAAAAACTATCTACGATCAAGCATGACGCCTGAGCGCCTCTCTGGTCTAGCTATGCTACACAGCTATCGCGAGCTCCACCTAAATGTAGCTGAAATTGCAAGTATATTCTATGGTGAGGGCAGAAATAGGAAGCTTGACTTTATCTAGCTTTAAAAATAATTAGGTATACTCCAACATGGAGGCAATTCTACTTCAATAACGTTGATAAAACACTTTTTTACTTTAGTTTTTTATCCGCAGGTAGAATTGCAGAAAGGCTCTACACTGAGAGCACATCTAAAAATGAACTTTAACTAGGTCTTACGATTGCTAAAATCTATTTTATAAAAGTTGACAAAAAACTTGTGTTAGTATTCTTTTCGCTTTTCAAAGATAGCATAAAGTACTTTAAACAGCTTTAAATTCTTGTTTAAATCCCCCAAAACCATTTTTCGCCGGAGGGCTTCGCCGCCCTGGTCCCCCCACCAGGGCTCTGCCCTGGACCTGCTGGGGGCCTAGGCGGCCCCCAAGACCCGTCGCCTGTTTAATGAATCCACATCTGCCATGCCCTTCCTACGCGCGCATAAGACGAAACTGCAGTAACACGCTCGTTGATAAATCCCCATTCTAGGCAGTGCCTTATTTATAGCATTTTGTTTACAAAAATCTCTTAATTATCGATCATAACAGCCTTTTTTTTTTGGTCACTTATCCATTTTGTCCATTGGTCAGCTGATATATCCTTCCACGGTCAGTATATAAGTGAATTTCGCGGTTTTTCTAGCACAGTATTTGATTTGACACGTCTGTCTTTGTTTGAATTGTAGAAAAATATTTTTTTCGCGGTCTTTTCTGTGGCCGTTTTTTCTGATTTCAACTTTTTTCAGTGCGTTATTATGACATTTCATAACTGGATATTTATCAGCTG
>JAFMSR010000004.1:54900904-54925904 GCA_022818135.1 Saxidomus purpurata
ATAACTGTATTATACAAACATTTTTTAGTTTAATCATCTAATAGATAAAATATATTAAATACCTGACTGTGACATTATGCAGAAGATGTCAGATTCAAAACCTAAAAAAGCAGACAATCGATTTAAATGCGTACCGTTTATCTGAACTGTACAACGTTTAAACGTGGAGTAATGACGTCAGTGTGATGACGTAAACGCTTTCATTCATTGATTGTCTCCCGGAATCAAAAGATTGTATGACTGTTAATCCTGATTTTTCTTGGCCCTTTCAAAGGAAAACAAGATGAAGGTATTCTAAGGCTTACTTGACGCAATCAAAAATAATATTTTGGTTCTTAAACACAACTATTTCATGCGACTGATGTATTTATACAGATATTATTTCTATTTCTATATTTTATTTTCTGCGCGGATGAAATTAGAAAAGTCGGAAGGAGCAACTTCCATGTCCGAAACTCCGCCTACTTTTCCGAGTGCTTTAATCATATTTTCAATTACGTCAGCTTGCCTACACATGTCACAATGTGACACTTTAGAATGTGGTGCAAGTGACTTTCACCCACTTCTCTTGAAAATGCCAGGCAATAAACAACCAAACCTTTATCATACATTGTACAATGTGACACAGTTTACTCTAAAGTGTAACTCGCACGCAACTTCGGTAAAACATGTAATTATACATATAAATCAGAAGACAAGAATACCCGACGTACATTTATGTTATTTACATTAACACAATTATAGACAAAATGGTTTTGCATGAAACTTTTCATCTTATATTTAAAAAAAATTATATAAACCCTTATTACTTTGATTTTTCAACTTCCATTCAATCATGATTGTAAACTTATTATCTTGTGCTGAACAGTTCGGAAAATACAACTATAATTATCTTTATTACCTAAGCCTTTAATCAACCCGGTACACATCAGGGGCATCTGATATCTGTTTTCCAAAGACGTGTGGAGACAGTATACTATATGATTGACCATTTGTTAGTGCAGTGTGCACATCAGTTTAGTACTCATGTATCCCATGTTTATAAAACATTCACCTATCAAGTCGGAATTAAGACAATGGTAAGAAGAATTGCAGGTGTTTCAAAGTATGCAATTCCTCTTTTAAAGTAAAAATAATAATTACAAAATTATAAAAGTATCGGGGACGGACACTTTTTATTTGTAATTACGAAATACATTCGTATAAACGAAATAAGATTTCGAAAAACGAAATGTTATTTCGTAAAAACGAAATAAGATTTCGTAAAAACGAAATGTTATTTCGTAAAAACGAAATCTTATTTCGTAAAAACGAAATGTTATTTCGTAAAACGAAATCTTATTTCGTAAAAACGAAATGTTATTTCGTAAAAACGAAAGATTTCGTACGAAATAACATTTCGTTTTACGAAATAACATTTCGTTTTTACGAAATAAGATTTCGATTTTACGAAATATATTTAATTCGTTTTTACGAAATCTTATTTCGTTTAAACGAAATGTTATTTCGTTTTTACGAAATAAGATTTCGTTTTTACGAAATGTATTTCGTAATTACGAAATGTTATTTCGTTTTTACGAAATAAGATTTCGTTTTTACGAAATGTTATTTCGTAATTACGAAATGTTATTTCGTAATTACGAAATACATTTCGTAAAAACGAAATCTTATTTCGTAAAAACGAAATGTTATTTCGTAAAAACGAAATCTTATTTCGTAAAAACGAAATCTTATTTCGTAAAAACGAAATGTTATTTCGTAAAAACGAAATCTTATTTCGTAAAAACGAAATAACATTTCGTAAAAACGAAATTTATTTCGTAATTACGAAATAACATTTCGTTTTTACGAAATAACATTTCGTTTTTACGAAATAAGATTTCGATTTTACGAAATAACATTTCGTAATTACGAAATAACATTTCGTAAAAACGAAATCTTATTTCGTAAAAACGAAATAACATTTCGTAATTACGAAATACATTTCGTAAAAACGAAATCTTATTTCGTAAAAAGAAATAACATTTCGTTTAAACGAAATAAGATTTGTAAAAACGAAAAAAATTTCGTAAAATGAAATCTATTTCGTAAAAACGAAATGTTATTTCGTAAAAACGAAATGTTATTTCGTAATTACGAAATACATTTCGTTTTTACGAAATAACATTTCGTTTTTACGAAATAAGATTTCGTTTTTACGAAATAACATTTTGTTTTTACGAAATCTTATTTCGTTTTTACGAAATAACATTTCGTTTTTACGAAATCTTATTTCGTTTATACGAAATGTATTTCGTAATTACGAAATAAAAAAAAAGTGTCACATGTCACTTCACGGGCGCCGTAAGTATCAAGGTTTTAAAACCTTTATGTTTTTATTTGCTATCTCATTAGCTATTCCGCTTACTAACATATAAAAAGCATTTTCCTTTCCAATCCGTATTTATTATTCACTAACGTTTTTCAAAATCTCGAACATTTATATTTGGAAGTTTCTTTATGAATGACGAATAAATAGGCTTGGTATGACGTAAAATGACTTATATTTATCGTTTAATAAACTGTGGACGAAATTCACTAACCAGACAAAACTGATAGGCGGCAGACTTAAAATTATAGCGCTGTTCATCAAAACGGCTCATTAATTGACGATCAAGAGAGAACGTGTATCGTCGCTACTGATTTTGAAACAGTCTAATTCATCAGAGTTCTGACAATGCGACGTCCCCAAAGGACAGATTTGGATTCTTAAACACTAATATTTATACCTGCAGACTGTAGCAACCAATTACCGAACTGAGACGTAATAAACAACATAAAGAATGCAAACACTGTAATATTAAATGCATTGTTACTTGTTCGTGACAGTTTAAGTTTTAGGTGTGATATAGTCCTACCTAAGTAACAGTTACATAACGGGTATATTCTAGGACCATCTGTAAGAAACATTGACACTTAAGCTTTTGTAATGTAAATGAGTGTAACCATAGTTTCGAACAAGGCAGACTAGGAAGTGACGTGTAATAAATAGCTCCTGAGATAACAATGTCTGTGTTGACTGTGTAAGCAACATCGTAAATTCTCAGCCGACTTTCTTCGACTTTGTTGAAGTATCTCGTTAAATTTATGGAATTCATGTTAGTCATTTTTGTAATAACCATGTTTCCTTGAGAAAATAACAGCGAAATCAATGATCTGCCGTGTGGCGGAATTAATTAATGTGTCGGAAACAAACGGACACACATGACAACGTAGGATACACATTTGAAATGACCCGAGGCGGTTAAGGAATATATTATATAAATATATCATTATTTTCACCAGCATGTAGTTTCGAGCTTCCTAATTTGGCAGATCTAACGACATTATTGAACTTGAATACCAATGTCGTTCATAATGACAGTTTCGAACTACTGGTACGTTTGTAACAGCATTTTGGACTAAGATTCTGTACATAAACAATGACATGTGATATATCAACAGTAGGAAGTTAAGTATACAAGGAAGGATCGTGATAACCTATGTGTCTAATTGGCAATATAAATTTGTAAACTTGTCCATTACTTTACTCATTTGAATGGCGTACATGAAATACAGATACACTGGAATTCGAAAAAAAAAAGAAAAGCAATGTAATAGGACAGTTCCGGTGACATGTGTTTCTTTTTCGGTATTGAATAATTTATATGTTATATTGTAAAAGCCACCCTAATAACATGGGTAAGAAAGGGTAGCAAAGTGAGCTATATATATGCCTTATCTGGAAAACTTACTCAGAATATTGCTTCATAATCGTAATAAAAAAACGACCATATAGCAATCTTGGTAATAACTCATTTTTAATATATATTTACTATCTATTTGTGATTATGAAAATTCTGTTTATACGATCCGTTTACTTTCTCATATATAAAATATACACAGATTGGTCGCAAACACGGCAACACATATTTTCATAGCTGTCATCTATAATCGACAATCGTATGTATGAATCATGTACTATATATTACATTTGTATGTGTCTTTGAGTGAAACGTACTGACGATAAGAGTTGATGTAATCTAACACTGACTCTGGAAAATCAACAAATTTAAACCACCATGTATAGCCAAATAGAAAAACAACGAATTTAAACCACCATGTATAGCCAAAAGATAACAACCTGTAAATGGATCTATCTGTATAATAACCTGTTGTATATCCTGAGACAGACTGCTGATTTGAAGCCATACGATGTTACATTGATACCATTTGATAATAACGGTAACCATTAGAGTCGCAGAATAATTTCGTTGTCAGCAGCTAATCGAAGTTCAGCATCTCTGTCACGGCACGCGTTTTCCCATGAAAATTGAATTGAAAATTGTTGGTTTTTCTCAAGCAGAAAAGCAAGTAACTAGTGACAGGACATAACCTCTTTTTAATGGTGCACAGTTGTATCTATTTCAGAATATTTTTTTTGTCTTTTCATTGTGTTCACCATTCACCAGTTTCAAGTTTATTTCTTTTTTAGTTTCATTCACCAAAGATGTATGAATCTCTTGTTTCGATTTCCTGTGGTCAGCGTTATGTTTTAATTTAAAACCATTTAAACCTTTTTTCTGTCAGGAATATTTAAATGTTTTTACGTCTGATAAAAGATATTGTCAAGCAAAATTAATTTTGTGGACTATCGTTGTCATGACATTTATATATGTGATTCAGAAGGAAACATAAATCTTTATCACGTAATTGTAGCAGTCAATATGATATTGTAATTACTGCAGTCAATGATGACGTACGCATTACCTCAACTGATTAATGTAATTTTGATATACCGGTAACCACAGTCATCTTTGAACTCGGTTGCAGCACCCACACTTTTTTCCAAAGGAAGATGGCATACGCAAAGATGAGTTGATATAACAAGGCTGATTAAAATATCATTTAAAATGATATTGCATAATGTAAACATTTGATAGTCGCGTCTTAAATGCTTACCAAGATATTCTGTTCCATACATTCAATATTTGATTACAAATCGCAACACTGTTTTACCATGAAAACGCGGCACTGACTGTGAAAAGCTGCTAAATAGAGCATGTTAATAATCACATTCACACAAAACTAACATGGTACTGAAACTTTTATATTATGTCGTAAAGGAATCTTGCACAGAATGACCAATATCTGTAATAAATTTATGTATGGAATTTGGATACATATACATACATTTTGCACATTCTGAGACTTAGAATACAGCACAAAATAATTTTTATATGAAACCAATCAAAAAATAAAATTAAATTTGTTTTCCCTTTATTATTTTCAGCTTGTGTGAAATAAATATTATCTGTTACAGGTATTGAAAGTAAAGTAATCTTAACTTTTGATAGAAAGATTATTCCTACCGATTCGAATCTGAGCTCACATTTACCAACTATGCAGACGAATCTAATGGACAAATATAGCCTTAGACACTGTAAAGAAAGAAACTACATTTTTATGTTTGTGCACGAAACAAATCCAGTTTAAAACAAAATGCAAGTGACATAATATCCGCTTGCAGCTGTAAATCAATGTCCTGATGTTTAAAACCTTTATCGGGAACCTTACTATGTAACACGTTACAGCAATATTGCGTATGGTTATGAGCTATCGCCAGTTACCATATGAAACACGTTCTGCAAAATTCATTTATATGCAAATTTGAGTGGAAAATAAAGAAAGTCTAATCAATTCAGACTATTCAATTGAAACACTGTTTGTGAAAAAGCACAAGTCAATTTAAAAGACAATGAAAAAACGTTTGAAAAGTCATGTTCAGATAATAATGGAACAATGCATCACTGAATCTATCTGCATATTTACTTGTTACATAATGTAAGACGTCTTCATTACTGCATATCATGATTTGAAGGTTACTGCTTTGCATCCTATTACCTTTCAACGTTTTGAAATAAAATGTGTTCGCCCAACAAATGACAATGCGATATACCGATACAAATTTATGGCACATTAATTTGTTTTGGTTTTTTTTGCTTGATTCTGTTTATTGATGGGGCGACAAGACGATTTCTGTCCCCGTTGCTGTGCTTAATTTCAAATAACTAGATTGAATGGCGATTCTGCTCATGATATCAGTTCAACAAATCAATCCAGTACAAACCGATAATCATAAATCCACTGTGGCAGCTTTATCAACTATATTCGAAGTGTCTCTAATGGTCGCTAGATATAGAACAATTGTTTCGTGGCTATAACAGTTTTGTCTAAGGATACATTTTTATTGTAGTAGGAGTTTTAAGCCCGTTCCAACCGTGTTTTGGTCATTTAAACATGCGGTCAGTTTATCTTACAATCGCTCCTGACTAGACTCCGATCCTCCGCAAGAAACATTCTCACATAAAGAGACATGGTCGGTAGCAGGGCACGAACCCATGGACTTCAATCTATTAGAGGTTACAGTAATTTGAAGTCAGCGACTCTAAGCACTCGACCACGAAGGCGGATCAAAGGATGAATAATAACATTACTTCTGATCAAAGAAACGCGCTATTGCTGAACTGCTTTGAAACAAATGAATGTTCAATGTTATGTTTAGAATACATTAAATACAAATCCATGATACATAATGGACCCTAATTGTAAAACTATATAATGGGAGTTTAGGTTATAGTTTTACTGTCATATCATTACAGGTATTAATGAGGAAGCTGCTATTATTTTATTTTAATGTTTTCTGAATGGAAATAAAAGTCATCAGTCCTATCATTTAAAGATTGAGTTAAAGATAATTCAGACATATTGGAGACATAAGGTATTGGTATTTACTTTTACTTTGTTCATCCAGTACACTTCATTTCATTAATAAAAAGGTTCAGTTGTCAATAGATATCTATAAGTTTGATTCAGTGATTTGTCTTTGTGAAAATTAACTCGTTTTACAAAAATATCTATTCAAATATTTGTTCTTTTAACTTGTTTAAGATGATCCAGTTTTGACCAACTTTGCTGTCAGTTGCTATTTACTTCCATGTTTGAATTTCTTCGGCGTTAAAAATATGCTTGAACATTATACATTCTCCCTTTCAACTTTTGTATGGATTTAACACTGAACTTTGACCAAATTTTCCAGTTTCTTCCAATTCATACATACATTCTTTTCAATTATATCAGCTTGCCTACACATGTCTCGCTGAAACACTTAAATAGGCGGTGCAAGCGACTTTCAACCACTTTGATTGAAAATGCGAGGCAATAAACAACTAATCCTTCATTCATACATTTTACATTACTTACGACCGGCATGGCACAGTAAATCCTAAGGTGTAACGTAAAGCTACAAATATAACGTAATCAAACCAGAAATTGTACCACGTGCGGTAAAATATATGTAAAATAGTGTCGGAAGACAGGAAAGCATGACATACATTTGTCCGTGTATTTTATTTACTTTAAGTCAATGTGGTTAAGAAGATTTGGCCTGCAACTTTTCATCTTTGATTTAAAAACAATATCAGCCTCTCTAACTTTGATGTTCTTTAAATTTCCTTTCATACTTACTGGTGTAGTATCTTGCGCTGAGCAGTTAGGAAACACTACTATCAACCTCAACAACCAAGCACTTGATTAACCCGCTACATATCAGGGGCAATCGGAACATCATTCGGCCTTTTCCGGTAAACTGTCTCCACAAGTCGTTGGTAAACATATATCGAATGAACCTGATATCAATCGGAACATCACTCGGCTTTTTCCGTAGAAATAACGTCGGACGTAGTAGTATGGATAGAATAGGCCGAGTGATGTTCCGATTGATATCAGGGGCATTCGATATATGTTTACCAACGACTTGTGGAGACAGTTTGCCGTACGATTGACCAGCAGTAACATCAAATTAGCAGTCACCTATTAAAGCAGTACATACCCATTATCCCTTTTTATATCAAATACACCGGTCAATGCATCCATAAGGATGAAGTAGGAACTAAGACAATGGTCAGAAGAATTGCACTTCCTTTAATCAAGTAAAGAATAATTTAAAGATTATAGAAGAATCAAAGTATCAAAGTCTGATGTGTTTGCTACCTCATAAGCTATTCCGCTTACCATCAAATACCCATCCCTATCTATTATTCACTATCGGGTTTTTTTCAAAATCTCTAAAATTTAGATTACCTTGATGGATGTTCTTTATGCAATGACGAGTTAATAGTCTCAGAATGACGTCAGAATGACTAGTATTTATCGATAAATCAACTGCGCACGACATTTACGATCCAGACAAAATGGACAGCAGATTTATAATTATAGCGCTAATCATCAAAACGGCCGATTTACCGACGATCAAGAGATAATTTCCTTCGTTGCTGCTGATTTCGGAATGGTCATATTCATCAGAATTCTGACAATGCGACGTTCCCTAACAACACATTTATACCTGCAGACTATGACAACCTATTACCGGACCGAGAAGTAATAAACAACATCTAGAATGCAAATACTGTAACATTTGTTGCATGGTTACTTGGTCCTGACAGTATTAAGTCTGAGGTGTGATATCATCTTACCTAAGTAACAGTTACATGACGGGACCACTAGGACCACTCTGTTAGAAAATGGTCCGAAGGCGTTTATAATGTAAATAAATGTAAACATATTTTTGAACAAGGCTGACTAGAAAATGACGCGTAACACTTAATTTTCTGAAATAGCAATGTAGATGCTAAACTGTGTTAGCAACCTGCGTTTTAGCCAAATTTTTTTTTTAAATGAAAGTGACTCATATACGCCGTTCACTTATGATTTTTTCTCGTAAAATATGCATTCATGTTAGCAGTTTTTGCTATAACCATGTTTTAGTCCTGGGGACAATAACTGCAGGGTCAATATTTACGTGTGGCGGAATTAATGACGTGTCGTAAACAAACGGATTCTCGTGACATCTTAGGGATATACATTTGAAAGTGACTACATGCGGTTAACGAAATCGTATAGATTAGTTTTTCATCTTGTATGTAGTTTTGAAATGTCTATTTGGCGTCTAAACATTTTTTAAATTGAATACCATTTCCGTTCATGATGGCAGTTTCACTTAGTTTGCAATAAGCTAACGACATTCTTGTATGCTTCATTTCCAAGGGGTAACGACAGTAAGTTTGAACTGCAGTGGTCCATAATTTCTGAAGTCAATGCTACGGTATGGTCTATAGCAATTGAGTGCATTAATATGACTAGCATAAAAGTACGAGTTTCGGAAACAACTCCTTCCGACGGTTCTAATTTACTCACGAAAAATTGAACGGATATAATATCAGTATAAGGATACATCAGGGAAGAAAAAGATTTGTTTAAAAACAAATATATTTTGATTGCGTCAAGTAAGTCCTAGAATACCCCCTGCAAAAAGGCCAGTTCAGGATTAACAGTAAACACTGTTTTGATATCCGGGAGATAAAACTATGATTAAAACGTTTACGTCTCACTTATCCACGTTATGTACAGTTTAAATTAACGGTACGCATCTAAATCGATTGGCAGTTTGTTAGGTTCTAATCTGACATCTTTATAATTAAGCAGGTACCTTTTTATATTTCGTTCATTAGATGGTTAACGAAGTTTGATAATCTAGTTTGTTGCTTGAATGGTTGCCCGAATAGGGAGCTAATCGACACTTCTACTTATTGTTTTAACATTACCGCCTAATACCGCAGAAGTCATGATAGTGTAAAAAAATCGGCTAAACAGTTGGGTGATTGAAGCTTTCGTCGATATGTGGTAACTAAGATTCGGTTCGCCTCGTGATATTGCGGGATTATCAATGACAATATGATATATTAACAATAGGTTGTTAACTATTCAAGGACAGACCGTGATAACATTTGTGTCTATTTGACAAAATAAATTTGTAATATTTCCATTATTTGCAACATATATATAGGATAGCACCGCTGACATGTGTTATTCGGCATCAAGTAATACATATCTTGTATAGTAAAAACCTCCATGGCTATTGTACATTCTGACAACATGCGTAATAAAGAGTAGCAAACTGAGTTACATATGCCTCATCTGGAACACTCACTAAGAACATTGCCTCAGCTTCATAACGCAATAAATAAACGATCATAATAGCAACGTTGGTCAATCACTCATTTACAATTCTCAATATTTATTTGAAATTTGATTGATACTATCGGTGAACTTTGATTTCACATATTTCATTACTTCCTAAACAAATTATTGATTGACAGATGGAGAAACCCACTTCTCCTCCATCTCCCCCTCCTACCTATTTGAAAGTAAGTTCACTCGATCAATGTTTGATATTATACATTTAAGTGGATCTCCTTAGACATATATAAACTCCTTATACATTTATAAACTCCTTATACATATATAAACTCCTTAGACATATATAAACTCCTTAGGTACAGTAATCACCCTTAGACTATAAAACCCTAGGCATCAGTATCACTCCTTAGACTAAACCCTTAGACAAAAACTCCTTAGGCATACAATGTATATCAACTCCTTAGACATATATAAACTCCTTAGGCATACAATGTATATCAACTCCTTATACATATATAAACTCCTTAGACATATATAAACTCCTTAGGCATACAATGTATATCAACTCCTTAGACATATATAAACTCCTTAGGCATACAATGTATATCAACTCCTTAGACATATATAAACTCCTTAGGCATACAATGTATATCAACTCCTTAGACATATATAAACTCCTTAGACATATATAAACTCCTTAGACATATATAAATCTCATACTATTATATAAAGAAACATACCTTACTTTTTCATCTTGTGCACGAAACAATTTTGATCGCAAACACGGCCAGTGAAAGAATGCATGTGCAAATAAAAATTAAACTCTTATTTAATGTTAATCATTTGTTTTATATTGATTTTTACGTTACAATTTACTACACATTTTCTCATAGCTATCATTTATCAACAGACGTATATATGAATCATGTACTGCAAAATTCAATTATATGTGACTTTAAATGAAACGTACTGTATCATGACACTTGATATAATTTAACACTGACTCTGGAACAGCAACAGTCAATATTTATGAATTAGTCAAAAAGCATTAAAAAGCACTGTATAATTCAGTCATAAGAGAACAACGTATCAATGGATTTATTTATATAATTACCTGTTATATACCCTGAGACAGTCTGCTGCGTTCAAACCATACAGATACCCTTTGATAATAACCCGTTGACGGTAACCATTAGAGTCGCAGAATATTTTCTAAGTGAGCAGTTAATATCAAGGTTTGTAAAAGGTCACTATCTCTTTCAACGAACGCGTTTTTGCATGCAAAGATATAGAAAATGGATCTATTCTGATATTTATCAAGCAGAAAAGCTAGTAACTAGTGACAAGACTTAAGCTCTTTTTGAAACCTCCTGATATCTAATTCTGCACAGATGTCATTTATTAGGATTCTGCAGTAAAAGTACTGGCGTTCAGAAAAGAGTGTTTTTGACAAAGTAACCACCTCTGCTCATATTTCAACTTCATCCCAAAATTAGCACAAACTCTGTTAATTCGTTCTACACTAATTCGATATTAGTGTCCAAATTACTGCGAAATTATCTTCCCTGTTTGAGTGATTTATGAATCCACTCTGAATACTGCTACAACATAATTTATTTTTCAAATGTAGGTCCGATGAGTTAATACCGCTAAATTAATAAACTTCATGAATTTTCTGTTAATTTCGCCTACACCATTCTTTTAACGAATTCTAGTTGTGTTTAAATACATAAAAGATATTGTCAAAGTATTTATTCATCGACAAAAGTTCTTATATTGCAGGGAATAGTGAAACATAAAAAATGGAGAGATTTGGTGACTGTATGGTTATAAATTCTAAGGGTCGAGTGGTAAACACGCCAATTTTGAATCATATTAAACAATGGCATTGACTGAAAATTCCAGCAACATGAGAGTATGTGTTCTTGTGTTTTGTAACTGCACAGACGTTTCTATTGTATTTCCATTTTTTCATATAGCAGTAGTATAATGCACTCGTATATAAGTACGTAGCCCCTTTGAATACATCTTGCTTAAAGTTAAAAGTCTTTTATTCATCTGCTAAACCATTTGAACCTCCATACTAAACCTCTCACTCCTTCGTGAGCAATTGAAAATATCTCTAGCCAACTTGTTACGTGTTAAAAGCAACAAGAACATCATAGTGGTCATTAAAATGAGTTGTACAAAAGCGTAGTTTATTTTGCATGTTTTAAATGGTGTTTATAGCGAGGTCTGTGTTCTACAAAGAGTGTGGGGTTCAAGTGTTGACATCTATGCCAAAGATCTTGAAGATATTTCCTGCATTGAAATGCCATTTCTTTTAACATTATTCCTAACATATGAAATGCAAACATTATCATAATGTTACACATGCTATATGTATGAGAGCAGACTTAAACATTCAAAATATTTTAACAAAGCTAACCAGTGTTGAGCTTCATATGAGTTTAATGTTGTATAAGTATTCATTTGTGAATATTTAGCGTTTCTTTGTGATTGTGGAACATTATGAAGAAGCAAACAAATTCTCAAATCAATAACGAACTAAAGTTTTGAAAAGAAACCCTAAATCTAACCTCTAAGGCTGTCGTTAAGGTTGCCATGGTTCTTAGTGATAAGAAAACCATTTTCTGGCAATACACCCCGGAATTTGTCAATATGTGAATGGATTAGTGTTTCATTGGAAAATAAATGTTGCTCTTCAACTTAGCACTGGTCATATATCAAGTGAGAAACCCTGCATGTAAAAAAGATGACTTTAATTGCTGACTTGACACCATAACAATACACAGTAACTGGGCGTTAATTAACTCACATCTATTCTCTACGGAGATGATAACTGGTTATTGAACATTACGGGTATCTGACAAAAAGCTTGCAATGAAATTCTGAGATCTTAAAGAACCAATTAGTAGATATCAACTGTAACAACTATTTGAATAGACAGGGTGTTAAATTATTTCTGGATATGTATCACACTCAGCTCGTATTCAGAGTGCGCATAATTCCATATATTCGCATGGAAATAGAAGACAGTTGTAACTCAATTAGTGCAGGTATTTGCTGATATATTTACATCCAGTGAAAAGTAGTAAACAATTCACCGTGAAACAAACGTTATTCTTGTAAGTGTAGCAGGTTTGTCTGGCCTAAATTTCGTAGCAAACTTACAAACACTGTCATCTTTTATATCCTGAGAATCTTATAGTTCAACTGTAGATAATTTATAACACCGTCTTAAGAATTCTAGCTTCAGGATACTCCCACCTTGCTTACAATAAATAGATCTAAATAAGCAGAAAAAATGATTTTTATTATTTTCATTATCCTTTACCAAAGTTGTATAACTATCTTGTTTCGGTTTCATGTGGTCAGCGTCATGTTGTAATTTAAACCAACCAAACATTTTCTGCCAGGAATATTTAAATGCTATTACGTCTAATAAAGATGTTGTCTAGCAAAATTAATTGTGTGGACTATTGTTGTCATTACATTTACATGTGATTCAGAAGGAAACATAAATCTTTATCACGTATTTGTAACAGTCCATACAATAATGTAATTACTGCAGTCAATTTGTGACGTACGCATAACCTCAAATGATTAATGTACTTTGATAAACCGGTATCCACAGTCATCTATGAACTCGATTGCAGCACCTACACTTTTTACCAATCGAAGATGGCCTACGAAAAGATATGTTGATATAAAAAGGCTGAATAAAAATGATCGAAAATGATAATAGAACAATGCAAACATTTGTAGTAGCATCTTACATGTAAAATGCTGACTATGACACTCTGTTCCATACAAGTATTTAAATACAAATCTTTATTATGAAAACGCGGCACTGAGCTTTTTGATAAACACATTCAAATAAAAGTAACATGGTACTGACAGTTATATATTTCGTTAAATTATTTGCTGGTAACTGATCCAATCCATAATATGACCTAATGTTTTCATTTATAGACCCATGCTCTATGTGTTAATCTCTATTTTACACTAGTTAGGTCAGTAGGTAAACAACTAAACACGTTTTTTAAAAGCATGTAAATAATATGCACCTATCGCAATACCAGAACGAAAAACAACTATAGTTTGCTGAGTGTCAAATGTCAAATAGTTTGCTGTGTGTCACGTACTTCTGTTTCTCACATGGTAACTTTTTGCTTGGTGTATTATTTGTTTATTTTGAGAGTAAAGCATTCTGAAAATTTCGCGTAATATCATATTCCATTTAAACCGAACAATACGTATCAATGATTAAACTGAAAGAATTCGCCATAAACAACACTGTTTACATTGCAATGTACATTGTTTACATTGCAATGTATATTGAAGATATAAAACCACACAAGAAATTAAATTGAATTTGCTTTCTTTTAAATGATTTCAGCTCGTGTGAAATAAATACCATTTGTTACCGGCAATCTTTACTTTTGATAAAAAGGTTATTCTCAATTTAATTTCAAAATACCCGCATGATACCTGCGCTCACATGTACCCATTATGCAGACAAATCTAAAGGAAAAAATATAACCGTAGACACTGTACAGATTTAAACTATAGTTTCATGCTTGTGCACGAAACAAATCTGGTCGCAAACAAAAGGCAAGTGACATAATATCCGGTAATGTCCTTATGTTATACAGCTTTATCGCGTTCCTGTCTATGTAACAAGTTACAACAATATTGCGCATTGTTGTAGCTATTGCCAGTTACCGTATGAACCAAGTTCTGCAAAATTCATTTATATGTAAATTTGAGTGGCAAGTAAAGGAAGCCTAATCAAATCAGACTATTAACACTGTTTGTGAAAAATCACAACTCAATTTAAAAGACAATGAAAAAACGTTTGAAAAGTCATGTTCAGATAATAATGGAACAATCAATCACTGAATCTATCTGCATATTTCCTTGTTCAATAATCTAAGAAGGCTTTATAACTGCATCATTTTATCACCATAACCTTTATTCCAATCGGGTCGTATCGCATATATACCCTCGCCCCGAGGGTGATGGACCTGATAAGCACGTATACAAACAAACAAACTTTATTCCATTTGTAGATAACCCGCATTTTTCGTCCATTCAAAAAGGTAATAAATAGGCACGTAGATGGTCAGTTGCTCGTTTAAGAAAATAATGGCAAGAGAAACAATGTCGAAGAAAGTACAATGTAAAAGTTTACAATATAACCATAGCTCTTTGAACGTATTTTCTTTTCACCAGCTCTACCCCTTTCATTGCTATATTTCTTTCGCTTATATAGCGGCTATCAATACATTTTGGAAAATTGGAATATTCGATCGTTTATTCAAAACAGTAGAAATCAAATACTGCCATTTCACATCTGAAAAATAAGAAGAAAAAAGAAATTGTAAACTTATACAGCAGCATAACCTTTTCATATATAGTATGTGACTGCATGTCAATAGGCAATGTGATCATTCATAAATACTACACTGTACAACCATTTTACAACTGAAAAAACAGTTTGAGCGTTCAAAATTTAGACTTTCATTCCGTCATTTGAGTAGATTTATGCATTTTGTCAAAAAAGATCAAAATTATTCAACTCTGGTAGTCTAAAAGAAAAATTGAAAACACGATATCAATAGTTTCAGGTTTAATGAGAACAAAACAAATATCATATGGGCCGGATTTCATTGACTAATGGATGAAAACCTATACATCATTTCCCAATGGTGTTAAGACAAAACTCTATCTGAATGTATCATTCACTCCCCAGTTGTATTTTTTTCTGGTTCTATACTCTCGATGACAATATTGTTTATATTAACATGTGACATATCTGAACAGGATACGTGCTATGATTGGTATACATTATAAAAGTGTTGGTCTTTGGCCAAAAGCCATATACACTGACCCATAAATAAGATGATGCTCTCAATTTTAGTGTCATTGTACATTTCCTATTCCATTATGACCATGTACAGGAGACTAAATGGTATGGTTATGTTCCGGAATGACTGGTTTGACCGCTAAATGTTTACGAGACTTTACTTCCTCTAGAGGCACAGTTAATTGCGGGCCACAGAAGCGGCCTGCTATATATAGTATTGGTTTGGAAACTGCTACATGTAAGTGAAGTAGTGAATAATTCTTTGCACAAACATTATGAAATGAATGAAAATCGCCTAAGAAGGCAAGATTGAGAATCGTTTAACATCATTGTTCAATGTGTAGCTTTAAAATGTAAATGATTAATTGACTGCCCCGCTGAATCGGATAATATTACCTGCTAACTTTGAAAATAAGTCGACAATTTTTTACGGAAAATAAAGACACTTCAGACGATCACGCGAACGGACGTCAATTTGTTTAGATGAGAGGAATAACGTTTCCAATTTATTGCATAAAATAATGGCAAGATATGTCTATACATTAGTAATACATTTCGTATGGAATGTTCACCCTTAAAGGATAATCAGATTTTGGCCATGTAACAGATTTGTTTGAAACTTTAACATCTGATCATTTACACTCATTTATGTTCACTTAGCGCTTAATTCAAGTAAGATTTTCACTGGAGGTATTTTTAGAATTTGATTTCCCTATCCTGGATGCCCAACCAAGATAGAGTTATTTTATCATAAGTATAAATTTGAAAATATTTGTATATCTATCCAATCCAAATGTAAAAGTAGAAATAATATTGAAATAAAAAGAGAAACTCAACTTTTTAAATACTTTCATATTTAAGAGATAATAACAAAAAATTATGAAAGTTAATAAAATGTAAACTTCTAATAGCGATCTAACTCTATGTAATGGCTATTTTTGTTCCTTAAATAAATCTCGAACAGATTATACAAAAAAGTAAAAATTGTCATCAAATTATGCTTAAATGTGATTGACCACCTTTAAGATGTTCTAGTTTCATTTATTTAAGAAATAATCTATGCCTTGGAGTGCTTTATCGAAATTGAAGCATTCCCCGGAGATATATTATTTCGATTCTTATAAGCCGAATTTATGAAAACTATCGTAACTACTACGGATCTTTTTTCAGTTCGGCGGTAATGTGTAAAATAGCATAAATGTGGCTGTTGGAATTCACTCCCCTATTCGGGCAACCAGTCAAGATATCATACATAACTATATTATACAAACTTATTTTAGTTTAATCATCTAATACATAAAATATAAAAAAAAATACCCGACTGTGACACCATGCAGAAGACGTAAAATTCAGAACATAACAAAGCAGACAATCGATTAAAAAGCGAAACGTTAATCTGAACTGTACAACGTTTTAACGTGGAGTAATGACGTCATTGTGATGACGTAAACGTTTTCATTCATTGTTTGTTTCCCGGAATCAAAACATTGTATGACTGTTAATCCTGAATTTTCTTGGCCTTTTTAAAGGAAAACAAGGTGAAGGTATTCTAAGGCTTACTTGTCGCAATTAAAAATAATATTCAGGTTTTTAACCACAACTATTTTATGCGACTGACGTAGATTTATACAGATATTATTTCTATTTCTATATTTTATTTTCTGCGCGGGAGTAAATTTGAAAAGTCGGCAGGAGCTACTTCCATGTCCGAAACTCCGCCTTCTTTTCCGAGTGCTTTAATCATATTAATGCACTCGAATTGACTATAGAAATATACCATAAGCATATTAGAATTGAAAACAAAATAAAGAAAGTAATTAGTAGATGTACATGTTTTTGTCTCAGGAATATTACAGAGAAAATATAAGTTTAAGTCACGGTCTGAAATAAAGACAAAGACCTCGGTCGCGTGACAAACGTGTATTGTTTTATGATTCGAGTTGTCTCCGGTTGTAATAGAGTTTAATTGAAGCTGCAATCATGATTACAGTTCACCTTTCACTTGGGAAAACCGTTTGTAAAATGACTAAATGAGTGGCATTATGTTATTTCTTTACTATCGTGTCTTGTCATGGAAAATAATCGTTTCTTTTCGATTTGATAGTGACTGATCTGATGGACTTTGGGTAATTACAGAAGTAGCAGCTATATATACACCACACACTGATTGTTTTGTACCTTGTTTCGGATTTGTTAAATGTCAGCAATTAAAAAGAACATATTAGCATAACATTAGCCATGACGTTAAATTAGTATGTAAAAGTACACTTTCTACACCAGATGGTGTTTGTATAGAAGCTTGTACAAAGATATGTTGTGTTTAGCTTTCAGAATGATATACATGTATGTTAATTCGTTAAAGCTGGTCCCTTGACTTTTCATATTACAAGGATTAAAACATAAAAAAAAGAATTGTACATAAGCATGACTGTTATCACATGATTCGTAAATGCCCGTCTACTACAATATTAATCTCAGTCTTATTGGCAAACTTGACATAATATTGCCGTTGAAAACAAGCAAACGAAAATGAGACATTTTCTAATACTGATGATACACATGCACGGGCGTACGTTAACTAACAGTGCATTCACCATGTCTTACGATGAAGAATTTTTAGCGACTGCAAAACATTTATCAGACAATTTTAACGTTTCTGAAGAGCGTGACCATATAAGCTGTGGTACATTTTTATCTTCATCACACGAAATTTTACCCAATCCTACACTATCTCTGTATCAATGTCTTAATTATGGAGTAATTGTCTTCTCCTTTGAGGTTGCCGTGAGAGCAATTTATTAAACTGCCTTGCATCCAGCAATAATATATCGCAATAATTCAAAATAACGTGGGTTTGAATTCAGTAAATAACTCTAATGTAATTATAGAGTTCTATTGCATTTCTAGAACTTCTTTAAACGAACGCCAGTGAGTGTGCACAATTATATTAACGTTACGACCGGAGATGATTAGTTAAACTTTTAGATCGCAAATTTGTAGTCTAACAAAAACGTTACCAGGACTATCGTCGTCAGGGTGAAATTAGCCCAACATTAGACATACGACATTCAGGAAAGTCGTGCTAGCTCGATACTAGACATACGAAATTCAAAATGTCACCCTAGCTTGAACTTCGACATTCGACAATCAGGAAAGTTTAGATATCGGCCTAGATTGAAAAAAGAGATAATACATTCAAGAAATGACATAAAGAAAAGTTTGAATGTCCGTGCAAACTCGACACAAAACATACTACATTCTGAAATATTTTAATATTGTGCTAGATCAACTGTTACACTCGACATGGTTAAACAATAGACATACGACACACAGAAATGTTTAAATTCTGTGCTAGCTGGACATGCGGCATTCAGAAATTCAATACCGTGCTTATTCGACATTCGACACATGTCATTTAAAAATGTTCAGATGTCTTGCAGACAGTTGCAAATATGATTGTCCACCTCATTCAGTATTCAAAAAGCTTGTACCTCAAAATACCATAACTTAACATTTTTGTCAAAATCTTTACTTGGTTCTTTCTACATAATATTATCAGACGTTTCCATGCAGCATCTGATAAACTACGTTTATTATATGCTTTTCAGTGAAATACTGAAATAAATCAGTGAACAAAATTGATATTTCTGTTTCAAAGCAGAGAAAATATCAAAATATTCATCCGAATTGACGCCAAAAAGAATACCATGCGTAGTGAATACCGGAAACCAAACGACAATGACGTCGTTAAAATGACGTAATGTGTTCCTTGCTTTCTGGTGACGTTTCCCGCAGTTTTCGACATTTCATTTAAACAAACTCAACAAATGTACAGTAGAGTTTTAAACATAAAATAAACAGAAAAATTATTTGTACCGATGTACGCCACTCGTGAAAATATCGCTATTAGTGCCTACTCGGTGAAATTGTAACGTGATATTACACCAAAACCAGCAATTATCCTCTTTCTATCTTATGTTAAGAATACGTTCTGTGAAAAAAGCTTTTGCTCGAAAAGTACAATTACTACTTTCCATTGAGTAAGTTGTAAAGGAAATCTTTGGCAAGACATTTATTTAATGAAACGAGACAAGACAGAACACGTACGAAGAGAGAGTTCATGTTAAAATAGTTACTTTTGCGTGTCTACGAGGCCGAATAGTTTATATCTAAATTGTTTGTTTAAAATTATGAGATACCAACTCACCTCTAATTGACCTTTGCTATACTAGCTGACAACTGGTAAATAAATCGAATTAAAATGTTTGATCCTTTTTTTGGACATTCAATAATCAATATGCATGACAATTATACTTCGAAAGAGCTATCAATACTGGATAAATTGAGATTTCTGTTAAACTTCCAATGTTTACTCTGTCCGTGTTGACCGCATTTTAGCTTAAATTAAAACTATACCCGTTTTGAAAACATGACTCTCTCGCCTTGCATTCTGTCACAAAATCTATCGCTTGGGCTTGTTGTATAGTTCAACTTGAACTGTCTAGAAATACTTCAGATTTCTTAGTAGTTACCGTGCCACGAAAATGCAGAATTCGTTATAGATATGCCGTGTGTAGTTTAAACTTTCTAGATATCAAGATATCCAGATATACATCGATCCAATTTACAAATATACTCGTAAAGCTGGATATAATGCTATATTATACGAATTTATTTTAGCTCCGTAGCTGATTGAATCGCTCCCGAACACTCATTCCAGATGTCATCACGCTCGCAGTGACAGTAGCAGCGAGTTTTTCATCACTGCTATACCCATTTACATCTGGGTGGACTGAGGCACGTGTGGCATCAGTGTCTTTGCCCAAACACACACCATATACTTGGGCTTGGATTCGAATCCGTTCCGGAGGCGAACATCCTAACCACTGAGCTATCGCTTGGTACGTGATAACTGTATGTGTGAAGGGCTCTATTAAATCTTTAATTTCATCTATTGATTTCTTTAATTTCGAAATGATATTTCTTACTAGTATTTCTTAATATCATATAACTATAACATTAATATAAAAAAAATTATAATTATATTATTCAAGTTGCGAATTCTGGTTTCGTACTCCCTCAAAACAATAGTTATGAAAAGTTAGATAAGTTTTAAAAACAGAATTAATAAACATAATTTATAACTGTTCACGTGTGTTGATATATTTTTTTATGACAAAGGCCAGGATTTGGACTTGGATCATGTGGTGACAGCGGCAAAACTTGTTTACATTCAATGCGATTTTTTTTCTGTTATTTTTCCTTTTTTTTTAACCTCATTGCGCTAAAAGAAATGGAGATGAACTGGTATACCATTTTCTACATATAGTAATCTTAATGTAATCTATTATTGAGTCTCTCCACCTTACCGTTTGTCCTTGGCTTTGAATCTTGATTTCACCTGTTAGTTAAATAGTCTTGTCTAGATCACTGCTGAGTACCGTTTTGTGTTTAAAATTACAGCCCTGCTTCCACTTAGTGATCTTTTCAGATTATTCGTGATTAATGAAGCTCTGGAAAAGTTGACATTTTCGAGCGAAGCGAAGCAAATGGTTGAGTATGAATCAGGTCATATTCTATTGTATGTAGAAAAAACTATCAGTCAATGCTTTTAATAATGCCTCTGATATCTTTTTTCCGTACAAGATTGTACAAATAAATGAAATATCTGAGGTTAATTGTTTCTAAGTGATCTCCAGTATTCTTTAACATTACGATGTGAAAACACTGATGTTGTGAATATTGCTTCAGCATTTGAAGCTTTTGATTGTATTTTGTTCCAAATTTAGTGTTTTAATACAAAATACAAAAGAAGAAAATGAGGTTTAAACGAAAGAAATTGCACGGACAGAGCTAGTCTATGAAACTAAACACACTTTACATGTACTAATGGTTGAAATTTCGTGTAGACCTCGTGGCCTATAAGTGAAACTATAGAATATATATAGGCGACATATTAGTTCTTAGACTTATTCTATTTCATTAATACCAAATATGCAATCCAAACTTAGGTATCTAATACAAATGACAATAACATTAACAGCAGCTATGTAATATTCATGATAAAATAATGCAATATAGAAAACTGAAAATGATTCATTTTCAAATTGGTATGTCATTAAGCTAATGTAAAATGCTGATATTCTGCACTACACTATCTCTGATACACCACAAACTTTCCGAACGTTCTACTTTATTTGTATTTAATGGACACAGATTGTAAAGGGTACAGAGAAATTGATTAGTGCACCGATTTTATAACCCGCTGTATTTGTCAGAGAAAATATTACATCAATATTCCAAATAGCTTGTATCATGTGTCTAATACAACACTTTTCTGTTCTCATGTTTGAAATAAAATATTTATTTTTCAGTTTTTAACAAATTTCGAAAAGGAGCAAAAAAGAAAACGGATTAGAACATCTCTGGTTAAGTATATATAAGGCAGCCGAGCAGAAGTTTTATAACAAAAAGTTAATTGTATAAAGAAAAAAGACAATGCAGTTCTGATTAAGTTTCTGTATAGACAAATGATTATTTACACCATATAAGCGTATAACGACTCCAACGCCTTATTTGCGGAAGCACAGTGCCAGTAGGTTTGTACCATGGGGTGTATGATGGGTAGCACATTTTGATAAAACTATGAGGAACAAACTCCTAAATGAATAAAAAAAGATAACTGATTACAAAAATACTTACCAATGCATACGTCTTCGACCGTTAATTCAAAACTTTGACATCTAGGATTTTTAACTTTTCCCAAACTTGAAGTACGGTTTTTTTGCTTGTTTACGGCCCTACGGCCAGACTCAAAGTTCAGAAAAAACGTCTCAATAGTGTTTTGCTAACTCTAAACATTTTGAGTTAAAACATTGTGCAACGTGAAAATGAAAACCTATTTTATTACTACATACTAAAGTAAAATGTAGGCATAAAAAAGACCGTTCACCTAACTAGGCATGGTTTGTAAAGCATCGCTAACAACTGACCAATAGTAAAGACAAAATTACATGTGGGTTTCGTCTGCGTCGAAAGCGTCTACGACCACGGCTTACCTTGTTTAAGGGCGTCATCGTACCATTATACGGAAGTTGTTTTATATTCGTTTATTTTTTGTTAAACTGTAGAAAGTGTTTTTTACTATTAGATAAAGTTACAAATAACATAAGTATTTGGTTTTTCCCGGTATTGTTTACTGATATTCTAAAAGACTCTGATTCCTTTAAACTGTTTCAAAAACATGCGCAGCGCCTTTGATGCTTTGCATCAAAATTTGTCTTGTGCAATGTCTAGTACTATACTACGGATGTACTAGCCATTCATCTCCGCGGAAAGCTAAATCTTTCAAAAAAACAAAAATAATATCAAACAGGGAATGCCAACCAAAGCAGCCTCCCAGGCCCCCGCACCCGGGCACACCACCAACCCACCAAAGGCACATAACTGCAGTTAACAAAAAGAAACACAAAAACAGCCCCCCCCCCCCTCCCCCTCTCCCCCCGCAAAAAACATAGTTAACAGTGATACCCTTGTACCAGCCAGCTGATGTGTGCCTCCAGATAGTTTATACTAATTTATTTTAGGTCGATTGTGAAACATGTCCTCCAACTTATATTAATCACTCTCGACACCTCATTCCTGCCTCCAGATAACGTGAGAAAACGGGGGAAAACATTTTTTAACGTTAAAGAAAAATATTTAATTAAATCACGTGATCACTACAAACGATTTCATTGACGACGCCAGACAAATATAACAAAAATAACTAACAACAGTAAAAAAGCTTTAACTTTGTAGAAAACAAAAGATTATCGAAGTAACCTTTAAAGCAAATTATCCCATTTAACCTGACAAACTTGATCTCAGAGATAAAGCCAATGAACTTGATAATGAAGCTAATGTAATTTATCGTAAATTTGTTTTCGTGTTACCAAGTAATATGATCATCTGATTAGGCCTTTGAAGTCACGTGATATCAACACTCATGTGACGAACGGGCGTATGTTCATTGCCTCCAGAACATAACATTGATGAACTGAAAATCGGAATATAAACCATAGACTTTTATTAGTAATGTTATGTAATGTTGTTCGAAACTTAATCCAGAGGTTATGTTAACCACCGGGTAACTTTGAGGTTTTTATTTGTATATTTTAAACATTGTAGACGTATTAAGCAAAGTAATACAAACTAGCATCTCTTAAAAGTAAACTCAAAACATTTCACAATTTTTCCCGCTACGTTTGGCATTTTGAATTATTTTGTGTGAATATCTCCCAAATGAAAGGGGGTCTTACTGTTTCGACTGGACGATCACAGCATTCTGACCAGGCTATGTGACATTAACAGAATACTAGATTTTGGGTATGCTTGTGAAAAAACAAAAAGATTCAGAATAAAATTTAAAAAATGATTGAATCCTGGCTTCACGTGTTAGAAAAGGAAATCAAGAGCTCCTCTGTTCATATTCTGTCAACCTCGTATAGCCTGGTAAAAGCGGTGATCCGCAGGACCAAAACTATGTTTTACGTTTTCAAATTTAAGTTTCAAGTTTATTGGCATATCAGCAATAAATATTGCCTTTGGCCATTTACATCAATATATTATGGCAAAGACATATACATTATATAAATAAAACAAAGAAATAAAAGAAAAGCATATATAACGTTTTACTTGAAAAGTCACAAAAAATATTCAATTCATATTAAGAAACAGTCAAATCCTCAAGGGTATTTCGTCTTAATTTCAGCCTAGTGATTCTTTCACAAATTTAGCAATATTATATTGATTTTTTTTTACTTTTTGTTGACATAATAGTGTTGAATTTCTGTATACATGGCCAACTTATATTCCTTAAATATATTCTTCTTAAGTCATTATACTTATTGCAACATATTAAACAATGGTATTCTGATTCAACTACATTCTGGCTACATATTTTACATAATCGTTCTTCTCTGTCTAATCCGTTCAATTTCAAGATGGTGAGAGCTTAATCTTAAACGAGATAATTGTATCATAAGACTGTCATTAACAACGGAGTTCAGATACTCTTTAAAACTAAAGTTT
>JAFMSR010000004.1:54930904-55069516 GCA_022818135.1 Saxidomus purpurata
GGGGGGGGGGGGGGGGGGGGGGGGGGGGGGGGGGGGGGGGGGGGGGGGGGGGGGGGGGGGGGGGGGGGGGGGGGGGGGGGGGGGGGGGGGGGGGGGGGGGGGGGGGGGGGGGGGGGGGGGGGTTTGGGGGGGGGGGGTTTTGGGGGGGGGGTGTGGTGGGGGTAGCGTTTAATATTAGGCGTGTTGGGTTTGATAAAGTATATTTTTTATATTTGATTGTCCTTAATTATATAAAAGCTACAAAGTCATAAAATGTTACTTTGACTACAACGTTTAGTAGTAATGAGTCAGTGTGATGACGTCGGTTTTCATGTCATTTTTTTTTTTTAGAAAAAAAATATTTTTTTTATATCTTATTTTTTTTTTTTTTTTTTTTTAAAAAAAAAAAGGGGGGGGTTTTTTAAGGCTTTCTTGACGCAATCAAAAATAACACTTATGTATAGCTTTTGATGCGCCGACCTTACAAATACCATTCTATAGTCACAGGAAATAGCATCATTATTAATTATATGTATAGTAATATTATAACAGTTGATAAACCATTTTAATGAAATACACACAACATGTAATAGACAACAGACTGTAAAGATAAAACTTCTTAATATAGACGTCTATCATAGGGGTATTAAAACGTGTGTGGAGATTGCTCATGTTGGCCTACAATGTTGGTCTAAAAACTGCCATTAAAGAAAAAAATAAAAATCTGAATTGCAAAAGAATATCAAAGTGTTATCGACAATAGAGATTTAAGAGCAATTATTTCCCGAAATAAGATTTGAGAAGAACTGATAATCAACTTCCTCTCAATAAAATGACATTAAATGCACAATGCATGCAGGTAGGGTATGGCACATAACATACTGAACAAAAACGAGCTTGTTTCTAGCAAAGCAATACAATGACAATTCACAAATAAATACATAAAGCAAATGAAGGAGCACGACAAAACTGAAAAGCTGTAAATCAAATCAAATTAATAAATTGTAGGCTACAGCTATAATTTGTTTAAGAATAAAAAGATCAGGGGTAGACCTCTGTATTCAAAGCATTAATTACAGCTTTTGAACAGTTAGTTTCGTCTCTAAAATGCTGAGGAAGCGAGTTCCGCAGTTTTGGAGCACTGGTACAGAAAGATCTGCTACCGTAGTTTGGATTTTACATGAGAAAGTTTATTTCTGTACCTAAAATGATAATTGTTCTCTTCTATTGCTACTAACTCATGAATATATACTAGACCTTCCTTGTTAATTACTTTATGAACTTCAAGAGCTGAATTCCTCTTTATTCGCAACTTCAATGTGGTTTTTATACCTAAACAAAAGATAATTGTAATCGAACTCATAATCGTCATATACAAATGCTATGTGCGTTCTTGACATTTTCTAATATTGTGTATATGTTTCCCTTCAGAAGTGCCAAGTAAGGGGCCAATTGTTAAAATTGCACATGATCAATTAGTGATATGGTATTTAATTTACCCAATTTACACAAATTAATACAAATTCGTTTAAAAAAAACATTAAGTTGTCTAGGTGCCTTATTGCAAATCTTAAATCTACTTTTTCTTCGCATATGATTTCATTGTTGTCTTATTTGAACACAATATTTTTTGTCTTTAGTTTTCTTTCCTTCAGTTATAGCTTGAAATTTATCTGGATTTGCTTGCGTATGGTAGTCCGAATACCATTGTGTTAGAGATCTTTTTCTAAAGTTGTAACTACATTTTCAATGTTTTATCACAATAGGAGACAGTGTTGTAATCAGCATAATTATACACGATGCTTTTGGAAACAAAAATGAAAAATGTCATTTATAAAAATATCATATAAATCCGGCCCCAGTATTAACTTTGAGGAACTCCTTTACATAGTTGGCTAAAACTGCTTGTGATTTGACCAATGTTTACATGTCCAGTGGTTAATGAAAAAAGTAGGGAGTGGACGGAATATTAATTAAGATTCCTTATCTAGATCTGTACCAGTATGATACTGCTTTTGCATTTTCGAAGTATTAAAGGCAGTTCAGATTATTTCAAGTCAATAAGGCATGGCTCACGGGAGTCCTGAGAATACTAAGTAAGTTTATCAAATCTATGCATTAGTTGAGATTGAGAAATTATATCTCAATAACCTAACTTTATTTGAAAGCTTTACAGTCATATCATTATGTGAATTTACAGTGGATGGAGAAAGTATTCATTAAAACATGGAAAATAGAGTTGAACATTTCCATATGTTTGTATACGTCTGATTTTTATCATGCAGTAAAAAGCACAAAAATGCTAAGCCTATGTTAAAACGTTAAAGTGCTTGAATATTTCTTATATATTTATAATCTATAATTTATATTCTTGCTGTCTTGTTCTCGTAGTTGGAAGTTGTAAGTCTGCCTGGGTGTAAGTCTAGTTGTTGGTGAGGGTTCTGTTTGATGGTAGTAAAGGATTACCATATGTATTTTTATTTTTGATTCATATTGTTCTTTAATCGTATTTTTGCATTGCCACTCTCTCATCGAGGTTGATTCCATCTGGAATTAGTCTCGAGAGCGATTAATCTAGATTGTAAGAACTTGTTTTGCAACTGAGGGTAAACGAATTAGTACATATATATATTTGCTAGATTTTACTTCAACTAAAATTAAAGAAATGAAATTGTGAAATAAAGTTCTAAATATCCATTATGCAACAGATCTTTACACCAACACAACTTTTTGATCTAATTAGATGATTCGTTTCCATGAGCAAGGAATGTTTCCTTTCAGCACTAAAGACAATTTCTGTCTGCTCTCAGGTCGCGTAAATTTCATTTCCCAGAACGCTTTGATATCCTCACGAGATTGACACGTCATCAACCCATCTTGTGTATTTTTTTCAACTCATAAAAGGGTTTCCATGAAAACAAAGGCGAGATATAATTATCTAAAATATTAGATTTTCTAGTAGATTATCTGTTTTTTTATTTGACTGCGACTTTTACATTTTATATTTAAGAAAGAACAGTTGTTTTTTTCTGAATCATATTTTATGAAACTGAAAATGAACTTAAAAGCGAGCCACAGATTGTGTTGAAAAACTGAAGTTCTTCACACTCTCGAAAATAACTTATTTTTGAGGTATAGTTAAGTAGAATGTTCCAGTATAAATTCCTTTAAAGTATATCTGTTTATTACCCTTCCGTGAAATTTACGGACTACCGATTGGTCAACGATCCGTAAATATATATTGATATTTACGGGCAAGCCGGTAATATACACTTGACATAACCCCGTTACTGTACCCCATGCTGATTTTTGGGGGGGGGGGGGGGGGGGGGTTTTTTTTTTTTTTTTTTTTTTTTTTTTTTTTTTTTTTTTTTTTTTTTTTTTTTTTTTTTTTTTTTTTTTTTTTTGGGGGGGGGGGGGGGGGGGGGGGGGGTTTTTTTTTTTTTTTTTTTTTTTTTTTTTTTTTTTTTTTTTTTTTTTTTTTTTTTTTTTTTTTTTTTTTTTTTTTTTTTTTTTTTTTTGTGGTTTGGGGGGGGGGGGGGGGGGGTGTGTTGGGGGGGGGTTTTTTTTTGGGTGGGGGGGGGTTTTTTTGGGGGGGGGGGGTTTTTTGTGGGGTTTTTTTTTTTTTTTTTTTTGTTTTTTTACGTGAGCTTGTTCGCCGCGTACACTACGTCAATGTATAAGTCCGTGCTGATTTGTGACGTCACGCAGTGACATTGAGGTTTAATAAGGGGAATTGAAGGTCTGGTTACATTCAGCTGTTAAATAAATAAAACAAAAACGGAATCTTTCAATATTTAAGAAAGTGAAGGGTAATAAAATTGTTATTTGATTTTTGACGTGATATATGGGGATATATTACCCGCCTCGACAAAATATTACCCTCGCCTGACGGCTCCGTGCTGATTTGTGACGTCACGCAGTGACATTGAGGTTTGATAAGGGGAATTGAAGGTCTGGTTACATTCAGCTGTTAAATAAATAAAACAAAAACGGAATCTTTCAATATTTAAGAAAGTGAAGGGTAATAAAATTGTTATTTGATTTTTGACGTGATATATGGGGATATATTACCCGCCTCGACAAAATATTACCCTCACCTGACGGCTCGGGTAATATAAATCTGGACAGGTAATATATCCCCATATACCACTTCAAAAACCAAATAACATATAATGTATACGCTACCAAATTATAAAATGTTGCAAACGCTTATGAAAATCCCAATATAAACATAATTATAGCGTAGCGGTGCCGTTAAACCGAACCTACCAACATTACATTTTCAAAGGATTTTTGTCGATTGCTATCTAGATTTTACTTCTGATGTTGATTCTAGCCATTACTTTTACATTTTATGTTTTAGAATATCATTTTTGAAAGTATTCTTTTTCACAGGAAACAGAGCGAGCAGCTTTACGAGAAATATAAAGCAATTAAAAATGAGCAATAACAAAGCGATATTGCGATTTTGCTAGAATAGAACAACGTTTGCCACAGATTTAGCTTCTGTCTGTACATTAAATTACAAACAGAGTAACGTGTTTTTTTTATTTAAAACATCACGTCAAATGTCAAAAAAGTGCGCTTTTTTTTGCTCATGGTATATTGCCCAGTTGGAATTTTGGGGTTTCTCAGTTCAGTGTGTTTTTTTAGGGGGGGGGTATTTGGGGCGCAGAAATAAAATTTCCATTGGGGGGGAAAAAAAAAAAAGGCGTTTTTTTTGGGGGGTTTTTTTTTTTTTTTTAAACAGGGAATTTTTTGTGGGATTCCCAGTATGGACATTTTTTGGTTTTTTGAGTTTTCCATGCGTGTGTTAGAGATTTCACTAGCAGGGTATTTTGCTGGCTTGGACATGGTAGGGGATAGGGGGAGGTTGGGTGCGGCGCAGAAATAAAATTTCCAAAGAATAGGAGGACTACAATAAATGTATGCCATTTTCTAGGGTTGAACACATATATCCGTTTTGCTCTCGTGTAAATTTGAATTCACGTGATTCATGATACAATAAGAGCGATGGTCTGACTCATCTCATTGCTTTGTCAGCATAAATATCCTAGTACAACCGGATCATGATAAGATGAAATATTTACAACTATGATCATGAAGCCAAATCTGTTTGTGCCAATCATCCTTACAGGAAACCAGTTATCTATCAATCACGTGTCTTTTATGCCTTATCTATTGCGAATAAAGTATCCAGACACGATGGGATTCTTTTGGCGGAATGCTATAATAAGCTGCTGAATTACACGCTTACTTATACATGGATGTCGTTCTCATGTGGTGTATTATACAAGAGAAAATACGGAATAATGTCCACTGAAGTTGAAACACATGAAACATTCGTAGTTTCTTACGGATGATAGGTATCTAGAACTTGTTCTTCAAAAGAAAGATGGTTGTGGTTAACTGCGGTACAAATGACCAACCAATACGGTTGGAACGGGTGTACAACTCATACGACCATAACAACAAAGGTCTCGCCAGACTGTATTTGTTTATCCTCAAGAGACCGAGATTTATAATTAAATGCTAAAGGATAAACGGTGGGGAATCACATGATCAAAATAATCTCTAAACAAAAGTAAATATATGAAAAATGTTATAAAATAATGAAAGCTGTTCAGCTGTGGTTATAAAAAGTAGCCTATCTTATGACAACATAAACGTATTTTAGAACTACTCAGGTCTCAATAACAATCACCTTCTGATTGTGCTAAACACTTCAAAAATTAATTAGTTCAGTGTACTGAAGTGTTTATTACAATCGAAAGGAGACTGTGATTGAGACCTATGTAGTTCTAGAATACGCTAATGTCGCCATAAGATAGGCTACATTTCATATTTAAAGCTAAACAAATTTCTATTATTTTTTAACATTTTCATAGATTTACTTTTGTTTAGAGATTATTTTGATCACGTGATTCCCCACCGTGGGATAGACCTAGATACAATATAGAAAAGCTAACTGTTTACGCTGAACTCTATTTATACATTTTGTAGCTAGTGTATGACCCTGCAAATAAATTGGTGAAGCAAATATTGATAAATTTTATATAAGGATTGTTCAATAATTTACAACTGTTTTCGTTAAATAGTTAGAATATATTGTATGACGTGCATTTAAACACCGCTGTATGGTCAGCGTCCATGCGCCTGTTGCTATAAGCTTTTATCAAACAATTATACACTTCAGTGTAATTCCTAATGATAAAGCAAGAAGCTCGCCTCATAAAAACAAAAATAATATCAAACAGGGAATGCCACGTACCAAAAACGCAGCCTCCCCAAAACGAGCCCCACAGCACCCAGAAGTGCACACCACCAACACACACACACACACACACACACACACACACACACACACACACACGCACACACTCATGTACACATATACACTACCAACACACACTAGCATAAATAAGGCGTTTTCTTGTCTGCTCACGGTTTTGCCATTTTCTTTTGGCTCTGAAAAGTACAGTGATAAAATCAGTTTTCTTTGATTCTCAATACTTTGGTTTATCCATGTCAGTAGCAGTGGCAGTATTCAATGAAGCTTGCTTGGTTTCTACGAAATTACTTAACTACCCTTTCCTGTATATATTTATTGCAGTTCAGCGTTGTTATCAGTTTTGTCAATTAGCTCTCTGCCAAGATAAGATGTCAGTAATTTTGTTTTAATGCCTCCTTAATCAGTCAATTTGTTGACACTGTATATTGTCAGAGTTTGTTCTCTGTATCGTATTCCTTTGACAGCTCATGAAATTACCACGGTCCCTGAGGAATGCTGTGTCACATAAACCTACCGTATCTAAATAGTGATATGTAAACGAACGGATTAATCAAACAAATTAACTTAGTATATTTTGCTATTTTCAGCATGTACTTTTTATCCGAGAATAGCGCGTAATTTGATCAAATATTGATCACGGATACATTTTAATCGGGCACTTGACTTCCAAATACAATCCCATGTAGTTGAGGTAATCCCTTAACACCATCTTAAGACGTGCATGCAGACTGAAAGATGATAATATTTTATAAGTGACTTACCGCAGACGGATTCACTAGAGTCTGCTAAATTACTATAAAATTACTTTAAATTCGTTGTTTGATTAAGTACAAACATGTACCATAAAACCTGACGTCTGTAAGAAATGTAAGACACAAAGCCAATAGACATAAGTTAAACCTTTTATTTTACAGGGGATTATGAGATTAACCTCACCCTTTTGCAACTTGAAAACCCAAAACAAAGCAGTTTTTTCCCATTCAGTTGCAATGGGTCAGTGGTGCTGTTATATAGATTATTTGTTCGCTGTTGTCATCCGCATTTTGAAACTGGCCGTTCTAGACGTTAAAGGGAGCCTAATGGTTCATTCATGTTGTAGACAATGGTGGTTTAGTGGACAATTTAGTAATTTCCTGTACGAAGGAAGTTTTATTGTTGTCATCATCGTGACGACTTGAAGCTAAACCATCACAAAGTTACCGACATTTCCGTACCCTATTCATTAATTTTCAGGGATGGCGTGCCAAAGAGACATTTCTGTGACAGCCGATCTTAAATACTAGGATTTTTAGTAACGCAATTGATTACTTATTGATAACCTCATGTTCTTTCCGATTGTCCGGCGAACTGGAATTTAATTGTTAAACAATTTGCTATTATTGTACACTATTTTTGCGGACGAGGACGTAAATTGTGCTTAAAGGAAATTGTCTTGCAAACTGTATCAATCTTACCCTGCTTGTGGCACGTGACTTTGCCTCTGTGAATAGTGCAGACACATCCCCGCAGTGTGATCGTGTGTGCTAGTCCATCGGTACTTTTCAATATCAGCCCCATTGAGCAATTAATCATATGGACAAGGTTAAACACGGTTTGCAATATTTAAGATCTGAATCTATATATATAATAGTACAAGAGATCCCTCCGGAAGGACGACATGCATATCCTATGTGTGGTTACTATGTTTACTCTGGTCAGGAACCTCTCCCACAGACCAATAAAACATGGCCTTTGCTATGGCGAAATGTTACTTCACCATATTGGTAGAAAGGTCACTGCCATCAGGATTATTATTTGGCTGTGATTCCTCCAAAAGGAAACTATGGGAAAAGAAATATCCAATCTCCGATGCCACACGTCTTTACATTTCATAAATGAAACTATGGACATAATGATGAGATCTGGTTTTCCAATGCTATATATTTCAAAGGATCTTTTATATACCCTCTTTTATTTCAGAAACGAAACTATGTACAAACTGAGGGGTCTAGTTCCCAGTGCCATAAATTCCAAGGGATCTCACATAGTACCCCTTATATTTCAGAAACATAACTATATACGATGAAGAGATCAAGTTTTAAGTTCCACATATTAAAAAAAATGTCATAAACATACCCTCTTATATTTCAGAAATGAAACTATGTACAAAATGAAGTATTCAAGTTTCCAATGCGGATCTAATAAATATGCCCCCTTATATTTCAGAAAACAAAACTATGTACAACATGAAGAAATCAAATTTCCAGTGCCATATATTTCAAACCATATCATAAGTATACCTTTCTATATTCCAGAAACGAAATTATGTACACAATGAAGCCATGCAGTCTTTGGCAAGTACACCTAGGCCGTTTGTTATCTGGTCTATTGCTGAGATGACATCAAATGGACCCCCTGTCTCTAGTCTGATAGGTAGAAGAGAAAATGATGAAAAGGTAATGTAGATTTGGACTTTAATTGTGCCTAGAAATCTTTATCATAATAAAAGAAATAATATAACTGATTACAATTATTTTCGAAGGTTACACATAAAGAAATTGAAACATGTACACTATGTTTTCTACAATATTACATCAACACAATTTTACATAAGATATAAACACACATAAAGTGACACAGAAAGCTCACGCAGGTAAATCATTGGATTCACAGCTTTTTAATCGGATATTACATATATTTAGTCTTTCAGTAAAAAATATACATGTATATGCATTATTCACAAAAATAAAAATCAAATTCTTCATACCTGCTACATCTATTTATAGTTTACTCGTACAATTCCTTTAAAATTATCACAATGCATAAACAATGTAGTTTTGCATGTGAACTATTCATGTTTATGTTTCAGTATGACAGTGAAAGACAACTGGACACTTTAGGTGGCAACTTCATCTATGATTACCGACCACCGAGAGATTATGAAGGTAGGGATAAGTGTTATTTTCATTAGGATATATTGTACAGAAGTAACTTACTGACAGTACATGTATATGGAAAATAAATGAGATCTCCTACTGGTTATTCCGATTTATAAAAAAAATTATAAGTTCTATACTGAATGTTGATGTTTGCCAAATAAATATACTTAAGCAATATACTTGTCAGTTTTACAGCGATATCTAATTTTCAACATAAGACTTTCTTACATGAGGAAATGATCAGCAATAAAAGGCTTAACAGTTTTTTAAAGTAAGTTAGCTTGTTTGTCTTAACAGGATCTCAAATTTTCAAAATATACCGAGGACAATAAAATATATTCAAACAGGAAATTTCATGTACCGCTTAGGTCTGACCGACTAAGTGATTTGAGTCACTAAGCTGATACTGTTGTTTAAATTTCAGAAATCTATACCGCAGATGACGTTGACGACATAGCTGATGATACAGACAAATCTACTGACGAGGCTGAAGATAAGAGATCGCTGGATACACTTGGCAATATGCAAATACATGGATATAAGCGAGCCCTGGACACACTGGGTAATATGCAGCTACATGCATACAAGAGGGGTTTCGATTCTTTAGGTGGGGCTAATCTACACGGCGGTTACAAGAGATTTGTATCATCCCTCGGAGGAACGAATCTGCACGGATATAAAAGAGCTATTGACAGTCTAGGAGGGAATTTTATACATGCTTACAAGAGGTACTTCTCATCCTTAGGCGGAAGCAATATCCATGGTGGGTACAAACGTGATATGGACAAGCGTTATCTTTCTTCATTAGGTGGAGCAAACATCCATAAACGCGGGTTTGATAGCCTCGGCGGGGTCAATTTACACGGAGGCTATAAAAGATTCCTTAGCTCACTAGGTGGCGCAAATATCCATGATGGCGGAAACAACAAACGGACACTCTCGTCGCTAGGTGGAGTTCATATTCACGGCGGATTTAAACGGGCACTAAGCTCTCTTGGAGGAGCACAAATCTACGGATATAAGAGAGACGGCGATGACAGTGAGAATGACATTGCAAAGCGTGAACTTGACTCACTTGGAGGCTTCAGTGTACATCGGTTCAAACGAAGTGAAGAGACTGGTGAAATGAAAGATGAAGATGATGAAACAATTCTGACTGAATAAGCAATATTTTATTTGTATAAAAAGGCAGAATGTGTCATTGGCTATTGTAACTAGCAGCAGGAATGATGTCTGCCAGTTGCATGATGTGATATCAAAAATTAATTTACAAATTGTATATGAACACCAGCTGGTATGTGTGATTAATTAATGCTTCACACGAGTTTATTTGTCGTACTGGCTTTTCTAGAGTTGCCTAATGTAATGTTCTCAGATGACGGATCGAATCATTTTCTTCTAACTCTGTGAACATTTCTACCATATTGGACACAATTTCAGTGAACTTGTAAAATTGTTAGATGTTTTCCCATCTGCAAAAAATGATCAAAGAAATATTTACGATGGATAATTCTTTTGAAGTGTTTTGTTTTCGTCTGAAACTACTTTTTTCACATTTAGGACGCATTGTAATTTGTATAATTATTAGTTCTATTAAACGTTAAGAATTATAGCCATATCTGAAATGTTAGAGAATGTTACTAGAACGATCTCGTAGTATAAATATGTTGTTTGACTTTCTTGCAGGTAAAAAGATTTACAATTTATTCTGATTTTTTAAATTAATTTAAAGGTGGTTGGTTGACTTAACCATTAATTGAGAAATCATTTATTTTTTAGCAAAAGCATTGTATTTCAAGAGTGCGTAGCCTGGATTAAAATTTTACAAAGTAACTGGTTGTTGTAGTTTTTGGGTTAATAATGTAATGCTCACCTGAGCACGAATGTGTTGTAACCGCTTGATGTCCGCAGTATACCGCTTGATGTCCATAGTAAACTGCTTGATGTGATAAGTACACCGCATGATTACCGTTCCACACTTCTTGATGACCGTAGTACACTGTTTGATGACCGTAGTACACTGCTCGATGGCCGTAATACACTGTTTGATAACCCTAGTACACTGTTTGATGACCGAGGTACACTGTTTGATGGCCATAATACACTGTTTGATAACCCTAGTACACTGTTTGATGACCGTAGTACACTGCTTGATGACCGTAGTCCACTGTTTGATGGCCGCCGTAATACACTGATTGATGTACGTATTGCACTGTTCGATAACCATAGTACACTGTTTGATGACCGTAGTACACTGTTTGATGATCGTTATACACTGTTGATGTCAGTAGTATACTGTTTGATGTCCAGAGTACACTGATGTCCGAAGTACACTGTTTGACGACCGTAGTACACTGTTTTATGACCGTAAAATACTGGTCGATGTCCGTAGTACACTGTTGATGTCAGTAGTATACTGTTTGATGTCCGGACTACACTGTTTGATGTCCGTAGTACACTGTTTGATGTCCGTAGTGCAACATTTCCAAAGAAACCACTGACCAAGAAATAATTTCTACCAAACTTTTCAGGAATGTTTCGTGGACATCATGCTGATAGAACTGTTTAAATCATGTTACCCAGGTGCAAAGGATTGCCGATAGAGCTAAAAAAAGAAAAACATTTAAATGTCATTTTCCTCTTTAACCACTTAGCAAATGGTTACCAAATTTCAGATAGAATTTAATGTTCATTTGACTAGCTTAACTTTAGAAATGCAAACATTTCCGCTTTCACGTAATTACAGTCAGAGTTACTAGTAGTTCGAAAACAGAACAAATAATTTAAACAACATTTCCTCAATCACTGGAACAGTATTGACAAAACTTAACAGAAACATGTGAAACATGTGCATTAGATAATCTTCATGTAAAACTGCCAAAACTGTTTCCCTCCATCACACATAATCTCCGCTATAACAATAAAGTTGACATTTACATTTTAAAAGCTACTTTTGCCAATTTCAACCAAACTTCAAAATAGTATTTACTGGTCCGCTTTTAACATGCTCAAACCTGTCTGCTCGACTACGCTTAATGGCTGCAGAGCTCAAATCAGAAATACTCTGTATCTCCTCAACAACTAGGCAAATTTCAACCAAATTTCATGGAGGTAAAGTTTATTACATATTTGATGTTTTATAAAATTGTTATATACAGTCAAGCCCTTTACATTTACTAGAAGCCATTGCATTTTCCTGTTTGAGGACAAGATTCAAGTTTACAACTCCATGTGGATTTTCAAAATTCTAAATCCTGCACGGATGGAGGAGGGTAAAGATTTTTCCCTTGCTTGCTTCGTTGTGTTCTAAATTTAGTGTTTGTTGCCCAGGATTCAGGAAAGCTATTGAGTAAGGAGTTGTCCTAAGAGTCTCAAAGTTCTTTTTGATTTCAAATTTATGATCGGGCACTGCGTTGTAAATGTAAGATATACCTCAGCGGGGATATGTTTTATTTTCACAACTCCATCTTATGATGAGTGCGGGGAAGCGTGAGGTTGGCAACTAGTCTACAAACCCCTAGTTACCAATATTTCGGGTACCTGACCGTTCAAGGCCGCTAAATTATTCGTAAATGTTGTATTTCTATTAAGAGAGAGTTAGTTACTGACGATGGTGATGATGGTGATGATGATGACGATGATGATGACGATGAACCCGGGATTCAACCTATTACTTTTGTACTTAGTAATGTAACTTCATTGTTACAATGTATATGTATTGTCCTTTACTTTTGTACTTAGCGAAAGCATTGCCTTTGTATAATTAATATTGACGGTGTTAAAAGTGTCTACTTTCTCTGCTGCATTTTCTTATAGCTGGAGGATCCATTCTTCTACGTTTAAGTCCATACAATTGTTGCCCATACCACAAGCGAGTGCCATGCTACATACCCGGAGAGCTACATTGAAGGCCAAGGTTACACGTAGGGCTCATAATGTAATGTTGAATCTAGTATGTTATGTCTGGGCTGCTAAAAAGCATTTGCTGGTTTTGAAATAACTTTATACATGGATGTGTGTCATGCACAACATCCAGGGGGCTACCTTGAAGACCCATACCATACTGAAAGCTGAAACTTGTAATCAAGGGTCATGATTTGGTATTTTGTGACTGGGCTGCAACCTCTTCATGCAAAGACTTACTTTGAAATAACATCCCACAGTTGTTTCATATACGTTGCCTGCTCAAGGTAATTTCACATTTCAGGGTCCAAAGCTAAAAGACTATATCCTATCAGACCTTTGTAGAACTTACATTTGAAGTCAAACACGCCAATTTTCTAGACACTGGTAAAACATTGTCCACAAGCGGCCATTTTGTTGTAAACGAAAGTAGAAAAACAAAATTGGCGTGTTTGACTTCAAATGTAAGTTCTACAAAGGTCTGATAGGATATAGTCTTTTATGTTCTAAAATACGAAACACATAAACACTACGATCCCAGTTGGCATCAACACGCCTTAACCTGTCAGAACAAACGGCATGCATTTTTGGGTTACATAGAACGTGTTTGACGAACCTCCAACCTGTTTCATTACGCGATCATTCATTAATGTTGAGTGTAGTAACCATTAAATGTAGTGTATACTCTTACTGCTTGCTGATCGGTACTTTAGAGTTGACCTTCAGAAGTTTCACGATGACTTACGGACAGATGTAAAACAGTCAAAAGTGGAAATTGCGTTTGAAAGCCGACATACTGACAGTTCCCTTCCAGCAGTGTTTACACCGATGTCTTGAGTTTGACCTCTATACGGCTCTCGACAACATATAATATATATGATATCATCATGCAAAAAAAACGTGGCGGGAAAACCAACCTGACAGTGTGCATTTTGCAAATACAGTCGACTCTCGAAAACTCGAACACCCTCGGGGAAGCAAAATTTGTTCGAATTTCGGTAGTTCGAACTTTCCGGGTGAGCATGTCGGCCATATTGGAGATGGTACTAAAGACCGTTCTGTACTCGATTACTTACTATAACTGACTGTGAAGTCGTAGAAAATTCTTTAAACTTATCATGATAGGAAGCTTGGGTTTTGAGTGAAAGTTCTTTTATGTAAATCTTTGATGCCGGTTCCTCTTCACTCCTTGTTTTCCTGTCGCTGACTTGGCTATCCTCCCGTTTCCGGGCCCTTCACCAAGTTGCTCAGCAAAATTAATTTTCCCGAATTCGCCGACCTGGCTATCCCCCCATTACTGGGACCTTCACCAGGTTGCTCGACGTTAGAACTTTGTACACTATGTTCTGACATAATTGTGTGGTTGACATTGAAAAATCTAGATTTTATATAGCTTTATTGAATATGAAACAATTAACTCATTTTATGACAGGCGAACGATTGCCACAAACATAATCATAAGTGTTAGCACGCGCGGCAAACAAATACACAACTCGATTATTACCGTGTGACGTCATTTACTCAATCAAGCTGGCACCTGCTCAATTTTCACGAGGTGTGAAAAACATGCGACCGGCTGATTGATCAATTAACGAACGACACTGTTCGAACTTTCCGGAGTTATTCACACTATTTTATTAATGAGCGGACACTAATATCAGTTCGAAAGTTCCAATTATCCGGGTTCCGGTTAACCGTAGTAGAACATATTGAATTTAGAAAGAAAAAATTCGGGACCCGAAAATGTGTTCGAATAATCGGGGGTGTTCCAATTATCCGGGTTCGAACTTTCGAGAGTCGACTGTATATGTACATATTTTATGACAAAGATTGCACAGTCAATATTAGAATTCGCGTTATCTGGTATATGTTTCTTTCACAGTGTAACAGAATGAAGTAGATGCAGGTTTTTTGAAACAAAATGTGCGTGTTTTCAATAAATGCTACATTGTATGCTAAGATGCAGGTTTTCTAGGAGCTAGGCCTTATGTCTAACGCTTTGGAAATGCAAAATGATCTGTGACAAAGCGGTTGAAATCAGAAGACATTTCCTATGTTGTAGGAATGTGCGGTCTTACACTCAAAGTTAAAACCTAACGCAACACTAACGTACTGAGCGTTCACTGGCACCAGAGTACCGAACTGCCCTGTAATTTTAATAAAATACCAAAAATAGTATACATATATAACACCATATCATGAAAAAATACAACAGAAAAATCGTTATAAGTTATTTCTAACAATCCCCCGTATACACTGTTCTATATTATTCACATAGTGGTGAACGTTTTCGACAGGGGGTCCAGTTACCGCTTTTTTTAATATTCAAGCAAGCAATTGAAGATCAACAGCGGTCGCGTTTAACAGACAATATATTTATCTATCAAACTGGTAAGTTACACTTTTTAAAAAGCCGTTTCTATAAAATTCTTCAAGAATATTGAGCAATTTCGCTCTCTCCGTTTTCCTGATATTTTCCGTCACTGCTGACTTCCGGTTCACCTCAAATGACCTTTCAAACACGTCATACGGTTACGCACAGAAGTGATACTTTGCGCTGCTTACGTAATGCTTACGTAACGTTTTACAAATTGTTTTTACAACTTATATGTCTTTCCTGTACCTGCTTGTCCATAAATTAACAGGTTATGGCCGCTTACATAAGAAATACACCAATTTGACACAGTGCGCGAAATATATCGCGGAATATTTTCAACCAATGAAAACTAATTTTTAAAAAAGTGAAGGGTGAACCGGAAGTCGGCAGTGACAGAAAATAACAGAGAGAGAGAGCGAAAAAGCGCAATATTCTTGAAGAATTTTATAGGAACGGTAACTTTAAAAAAAAATGTTACTTACCAGTTTGGTAGATAAATATATTTTTTTTTTTTGTTGGGTTTTTTTTTTTTTTTTTTTTTTTTTTTTTTTTTTTTTTTTTTTTTTTTTTTTTTTTTTTTTTTTTTTTTTTTTTTTTTTTTTTTTTTTTTGGGGGGTTTTTTTTTTTTTTTTTTTTTTTTTTTTAAAAAAAAATTGGGTTTTTTTTTTGGGGAAAAAAGGGGGCTTTTTTTTTTTTTTATTTTTTTTATTTTTTTTTTTAAGGGGTCCCTTTTTTTTTGGAACTGAGTGTATTGCCTGTTAAACGCGACCGTTGTTGATCTTCAATTGCTTGCTTGAATGTTATAAAAAAGAGCGGTGACCGGACCCCCTGTCGAAAACGTTCAACATCATGTGAATGAATAATATAGAACAACGTATACGGCTGTTTGTCAGAAAATGACTCTCTACCATGTTTTGTGTATTTTTATATGCTAGGGTGTTATTTAGGTTATATTTTGGTATTAAGTTAAAATTACAGGGCAGATCAATACTCTGGTGTCAGTGTGTGCGTTACACGGCGATTTCACGGGCAAAGCTAACGTGCTCTTTGTCAAATAAAGCGCAAGTTAGCTATATGCAGTAGACATGATGATCCCCCATAAGCTCACTTTGTTTAAAATATATTGTACTCTCTTTAAACTCTATATTTTCGTAGATACCGATGAAAAGAAAGAAAGCAAACCGACATACAGAATAGCGGACACTACTCTTTTTGGAGAAGGAGAAATAACTCCACACACAAATGTTTTTAGCTCTTTGCGACTAGCATAGGCACAGGCTAGCAGGCTAGTCAGTTCCTATGTTGTTTGATTACATTGTAAGATTCACTAATCCTTAACTTTTTATCAGCGAACAGCAGAGGCCTGCAAAATTGTGTGCAGGCTGGTCCGTCTGTATTGAGGTACATCTGCTCGTGGGGTGACTCATAATTATCAAATAAAATAATTATAGAATTAATTATAAGCTACTAGTAAACTCCCTGACATGGGATGCTATGGCTCATTTACTCTTTATGGGGTATGACTATGCCTTTTCGCCGCATACAGCATACCCGTACTGTTTTCAAGTTTCAAGTTCATTAGTCAAGTCATGGCCCTTTAATGGCACATTACATTAACAAAAACAAATTCAACCGGAAAGAATCGAGCTAAGATTTCACATATGAGTGGAGAATGAGGTGACTTATTACATAAATTCTATTTAGAACAAACTAATAAGATCTTTTTTGCAAAATAATGCTCATTTTAACAATTTTTTTATCTTCAAAACTCATCAATTGTGAGAACTTCAAGGTATTACGTTTAGAATATATGCGACGCGCGCTCTATGCTGCGTTACATAGCTCGTGCGCAGCAGTCTTTTTAGGTATATTTTTACGCTAATTGGAAATATCAATTACCGCTCAAAATTAAAAAAAAAAGACTTCAGTTTAAAAGTTGATAATTATTATTTGAATACAACATCTGTAAAAGAAACTTAACATGCCTTAATGATAATATGATTTCATGGTTTAATCTTGTTTCAAAAAAAAAATTTAAAGGTTTTTTTTCTATCAAAAATGCTTCATGTTAACCTCGGATGAATTGTCGGTATACAACACACCCATCGTGACACGTAACAATGTAGTTCTATATTTTGAATATATGGAGCCGCCTTGATGCAGTGGTAGCGCATTCGCCTTGGGATGGAAACCCCCGGGTTCGATACCCACCATTGCCGAAGTAGTGGTAGTGTCCTTACAGACAATGCCGTTCTCTCTTCGGGGTTAATTCAATCTTGAGTGAATCTCGAGAACGATTAATTTAAGTTATAAGAACTTATTTCGCAATCGAGAGTAAGTGAATTAGTATCAATTGAATATTTTATATATTTTATGGCCTTTCTTCTCACGCATACATACAATAGTCCCCGGCACCGCCCTTACATGTACCCCCTACCCCATCCGCTTTAAAACAGATTTTCTTTTTGAATATTCTTTTATATCTTTTTTAATAAAAACTTGTACAAAAACAGCGCTATAAAACGTCAGTTAACATTATTTTCCCCACTTTAGCTTTTTGCACAAGTTATATGTATACTACCACCTTGTATTTGACTTGTATTGGCTTGGTAAACATTACTTTTTGCTAGCTTCATTTCACGCCATTCAAATAATACTAATATTTCCACAATTACAAAAATTGATGACCAATTCTGTACACTTTGAATATTGACACAGTTTTTCTTTAAAATTTCTTTTCAAAATTCCTCCATGCCTAATCAAACATAGACAAAATAATTTTAACAGTATCATTTCATTTGCATAACATATATGGTGTTACAATTAATTTGCCCACTTGTGGGTAAATATTTGACACTCTTTGCATTTATTTGCCAACGTATTAAATGAACAAAAGGAAAAACTTAAGAAATGTGGCAATATGAAAGAAATACGCACATTTCTCACTTCCCTTTTATATTTAGAGTTTACCTACCTGGGAAATGATACACAAACAGTAACTACTTGCAGTTAAAATGAATAACCAAGCTCAATCCTCCATTTTTTTATTTTGTATACTGCATAAAAAAAAAAACGTGTCCTGAAATTTTACAAAAGATAATTGACTTTAATTTAATATATATGATTAAGACATATGAAAACACGTGTATATATCAATAAATACGTTTTACGTCATTTCCTTAAATTTGTTTTATATTCATAGTAAACAAAAGTATTTTACAGAAGTATTTAGTTTAGTTTAGTTTATACTGATTTATTTTAGCTCTATTGTAAAGAAAGCCTGTAGAATATCGAATCACTCTCGAGTCCGCTTCCTGGGAAAACCAGTACTGGTGCCATTTGAGGAAGTACGGTCGTGACCCCAGTGGGGCCCGAACCCGCAACCTCCAAGATGAGCGACCGACAAGTATTTAGATTTATTTCGTGACACTGATTTCTTTCGACATAGATAAATCAGTGGACTAATGCACGAGCATTAGAAAATATTGTAATTAATTAAATAATTTGATAGAATTCAAGAAATAACAAAAAAATAATATGTTGTTAAATGTTCTTATAATTAGAATCAGTATAAAGTAAGTGGTCAGGCTCAGACGTAGTCTTCTTTTAAAAGTTTTGGAGAAATAGCAGAAAAATAAACGAATAGAAAATTTATATTTTGCTTCAGTCGGACGTATAGTTAGTTTCAACACAAAACAGAGATGCTTGTTCCTAAGAAAGGAAATACTTTAAGTGTTTGTTTTGTAAATTGTTCAGACCTTAATTTACATATAGATTGATAGATCCATAAACGAATGATAGAACATATCAGACGTAAGTGTATAATTCATTTGTATTCAACAAATATCACTAATTAATTTGTAGGTTTTTTTAAATTTTTCATTATTTGAATGGTTCCTGCGCTTGTTTTGAAGAAATAATTTTATTGCGAAGTGATAAGCGTTTTGCCTCAGGATCGAATGGCCCGGGCTTCGATCCACAGCAAGTGTCATGGTAGTATATAGTGTCATTATGCGAGACAAATACATTGTTTCTCACCTATGAGATACATATTTCCGCGCATTTACCCATGTGAGATAAACTTATCTCACATCGCTATCTCACATCGCTGCCGGACTATTTTTACGTTAATTGTAAGCAGACATAAAAATCGAAAAATGGCTGTAAAATTGTTATTTTTGAAATAAACATAGGGTTGTTGGTATTCATTTTCTTAGTTAGATCATTTTCTATCCATCTATAGCAGTTTTGAAGTAAAATTCGAGAAAAAGTTGATTTTCATTTTTTCATCCCCATACTGCATTTGCACTAATTTCTTCTTACTTGTGTGGAAATGCGATTTAAACGGTGAGAAAATAAATCTACCATGTCCATTGAGTTGTGGATAAGGAAATCCCACCCTCGGGTTGAGATACGTCCAAAAAACTCGGCACAGCCTCGTTTTTGGACGTATCTCAACCCTCGGGTGGGATTTCCTTATCCACAACTCATGAACATGTTAGATTCACTTTATCTAATCCGCATTGCACCTCTCTGTCCGGTGTTGACTTCATCTGCGCTGAGTGTTTAGAGAGATAAATCCAAGTTAATCATGTTGCACAATCGAGAATATTATAGTAGTATAAAAAATTAACTGATTAATTTTAGATAACTTTAGATAATTTAAGCACGACATAAGCTGTTTCCCCAATAATTTTAGTTCATCTTCTGTTCGTCTATAACTTTAAAACTGTTCGCATTTAACAACTGTGTGAAAGAGTTTTCCCACGCAGTATAGAAGGTAAGGTGATAATCCAGCGAAAGTTAGGAAAGTCATGCACAGGAGCGATTAGATTCAAACCCCTTCAAACCACTAATAATGTATCAATTTATTATACTTGCGTTCATCTTTTGAATTTAGAGAAAGAAACTTTGTAAAAAAAATCCTGTATCATCTATTTAGCTTATATTGAATTTTGTGTTTTGCTTATGTATTGAATAATTGAATTATGATTAAATCATAATTCACAGCTCAAAATGGATGTAATTTAAAGTAATTGTTACTTCACATGGATTTAAACACATTTGGAATTATAACATCAGTGGAAATAATTAAAGTATTTCAGCGAACTACTGGACTGCTATTTTTGTCGGCAAAAATTAGTTGATATTTAAACAAGCATTTATAACATAGAAAATTTCAAATCCACAACCGAATTCATCCGAACTTGAATTTCTATGGGCATTTCTTTCCGAATCCCGTACCCTACATGTCGTTGTCGTCTTCGCGTTAATTTGGTAGGATTGTGAACTCAGCTTCAAGGGAAGATCCTTTTGGTCAATGATTCAACAGACTAGCATAATAGAGCTACACAAGAGCTCACTTGAATAATAACAACATAACTCTGATGAGATGTAATTAAGGCAACCAAAGTACCCGACAAAAACGTAAACATAGAAGAATGGTATTGATGTGTTGCCTGTTATCGAAATTGCGACAATACCAAGGGAGCATGTAACACAAATTAGGGAAGGAATAAATCAAAACCAAACCTCTTTTCACGAGCAAAGTGATTTATTAGGAGAAATATTTGATGTACAATGTTTAAAATGCAATGCAATAAACCAAGTATCATTGGAATAGTTTTGAAATTCGCAATGTTCATTTTAATGATGAATTTCTTTCGGAAACCAGTTTCGGCAATAGACTGGGAAACAGCTGGACCGGATGTGCTGAAAAGTCACGTGATTGCACCTTTGTTCAACCAGACATACCCAGGTAAGAGTGGTACTATAATTGACTATTTGTTCCCGTTAGAATTTTTGCAGCTTCTAATTTAACAAGGACTTCAGCAGCTTACCAAAGATGCATTTCAACCCTTTACCGTCCGCTTCGAGAACCAAGACGATACATACTGCCCCTAGATAATGCCACAATCTACCCTGTATCATTTTCAGACTTATTATAATGTCAACTGATATTGCTTCATATTAATAGAAACAAAAGAATCGTGTTTGTTTTATATAGAATTTTTTTAATTGCAGAAACGTACAATACTCATTGAGTATGAAGTAAATGGTGAAGCTGAGGCGTGGCCTTCTCCTGTATACATCTACCAGTGATGACATTTATGTATTTCTCATAAGATCTCCTTTGCATACATTTTTAGTGCAATATGTTATAGAATTGCACTGCTGCGTGCGCACAATTTTTTTTATCGCCCAGATACAACGTTTTATATTTTGTGCCTTTCACTCTTGGAACGATGTTTTTTAATACCCAGAGATAGAACTACAAGTAACATCTTATATATGAATTTAACTCGAAATAAAATAAACTGAGAATAACTATGACAATGCGAGCTTAAGATCTTGTCCTTAGATGCATTCGTGGTTTATATAACATGTTTAGAACATCCAGGATTTACTGAAATCGAGTTACTATTTTAGTAACACAAATCTGCATAAACGAAATCTCTAATTTTCAAGACGGGATTTATACAATAGTTTTAGAGTCTTCAATTATTTTAGTAATTAAGAATTGATTGGAAACGTAAACGATGGTGAAAGTATGTCCCAAAACGGACAATTGTATTACATAAAAAATATTATAAAGGCGTAAGCATTTGTCAAAGTTGAAATAGCTAACCAAGGGATTAACTTTGAACCTAAAATAGCAATTTCTAATGCTAGTGTCGTTTATTGCAGGTTGTTGGTTAGGGAGTCAGTTTTACATGGTCGGAGACCGCTGGAGTCCGTCAATAAATCCACACGGGCTAATGGTGTGTGTGAAATGTCAATGTGCGCAGGTAAGCCCAACCATCCATCCAATATACAACCAACGCACACTACCATTCATCCAACTATCAACCCAGAACAGCTTATTCATCAATCCATCAATTTGTCAGTCAGACAGCCAGATTTCGTTTTGGAATCACAATAGTTTAAGTTATATTGGCCATACTATATCACGGTCATGTAAAGCGCTTGCTTTGAGGACACAATAAGAAAAAGTCAATACACTTTAGAAATATAAGTACATTATTAGTTTTTGACTAGGATGCCATTGGATATTAACTATATTTAACAATATCTAATAGAAATAGATAGATAGATTTATAGATAGATAGATTTATTTCGGTATGGAATACATATACATGGACATTTAAAACAACATGTACGGTACAAATATATAACATACATGATTAAATAGAAATAAAATTGTTATACAGTTCCATCATATTGTAATCAAAACTTTGGTAATATCATTCTTTCTAAAAGCATAAATTAGTGCGAGCGTACTAAAATTGTAATGGTCACTGTGAAGTTGTTGTTGTTGTTTGTTTAAACGCCCGTTCAAACCTTGGTAATTTTAACAAGCGGACAAAACACTCGTGCCTGGGTAGAACCATTCCTAGACTCCAATCGCACGTAAGAAACTACCAATCTTATTAATTAAAGAGACATCACAGGGTGCGATCCCATGGCCCTCAATTTATGAGAGGCCACAGTGATCTCAATTCAGCGATTTTAACCACTCGACCATGGATGCGGTATTCATGTCACTGTGAATGGTAAAACATGTAAATTTTTAATAACTACATCAAAAGTCTTATATTTTATAAAATTTGTTTTTATTTATGCTTTCAGGTAGTTAAGAAAGGCCGTGTCCAAATGGAAGGAAAGGTGTTGTGTACAAATATTAAACAAGAGTGTCCCAAGCCTAGATGTGCCACGCCCATTCTCAGACCAAGCACCTGCTGTAAAATATGTCCCGGACAAGGTATTACTATATACTGGCATACAAAATACGAACATGTTTCCTCTATGGAACAGTTTGGGTGCAAACAATACATTGAGCCTTCTGACATCCCATCTTGCCTTGTTACGTGTGCATTTTTCCATCTGATATTCTTATGCTTAAAACTGGAGAAATGATACCACCTTTCTGAGAGATGAATAGTTGTATTCAACATTATTTTATATATCAGTGTTCTGTATTTGCCTTTCAACTGAACCTATATTTAAAGATGATTGAGTAAACGGTCGAAATTACGTTGAACAACCCGACTACATTGTTTGGCTGTCATTCGTACCCTCATCATAACATTCTATAAATAACACTGGAACTATGTGTATTTCTTAATTACTACGCTTGTCATACTGGAAATGTAATAATTTTACGTCTTTTAACATATTAGCCAACTGATAATATGGACCAATATAGTTACGTTATACTGACATACATGTAGATAGATAGATATCTTTATTTCCTCCGCATCAGGGAGAGAACAATTAACATATATACAGAAAAAAAACATCAAACATACAAAGCACTGTATATAAACATTACATATATTACATCATCACATACATATGCAATACAAAAACAGACGCACTGACATACCAGTACAGATACGATGACTGAATGTGTTCTTACAATAACACAAACGAAATCAAACGATTACAAGTACATGTACATTGACAACAAAAAAATAATGTAATAAATCAAAATAAAATAGAATAGAATTCTCTCCTCCATCGTCTCCTTACAATGTTGAAAAAGGATTTTTTAAGTAGACTATCTGGCATGTACATGTATACCACCAACGCTTACATCTGTTATTATTTGATGAAGCAAACCGATCTACTGTATATGTACCCCATATACTGTCTATAACAAAACCAACTGTCTGAATAAACGAGTCTCATAAGCGCAGAGTGGCTTTGCCTATGTTTTAAATGACGTTTTCAAACCACGTTTCTTGTATATGCCTGACAAATCGCGAGTTCAATACAAAGGGACACAACTTACACTTATTATATGTCATAAAACTAATATCAGACGAAGTTTCGAATTCTCCTAAAGGTACGGATTATTACGTAAGATTATTATTGCAAACGCGCCGTCTGGTGTAATAATGCGAGTGCACATTTCAACCGTGCATGATGATATGCATTGTTCGTCCAAATGGCATGTAATGATATCTCTAGTTTTAAAGAGGCACTCCCTACATCTATAGCAGATTATATTCTAGAAACATAGATAATGTGTTCAATGAACGTGAAATGATAAATAAATACAATTTCAAAGAAGAACCTATGGCGGGAAATGCCTCATTTTGCCACAATTCATCAATCTAGAGGCTTTCTGTAATAAATCGCATCCACCCATTAATAGTACAACAACAACTCTACATAGAGTATTGAATGGTTTACGGTACTGTAGTATATTTTAAACCGATGATTTTATCGATAATGACTGGAAATGCATAGCTGAAACTTTTAGATTAAGTTATAATACTCCTAAAGATTCTATTATTTATGTTTTGGAGGTTATTTAGTTTGACATCAGTTATAGGTAATGTCCCTTTAAGCATGGAACATAAAAAAAGAAACAAATGCATGTACGTAACAAGGCAAGATGGGATGTCAGAAGGCTCAATGTAATTTTGCACCAAAACTGTTCCATATTCCTCAAAGCATTTACTTTAACCCTACCCTTTTCGTGACATGTGATTCCGCTTTGTTACAAGTATATAGTCGCATTTGAAAGACAGACAAACCTATTGTACAACTTTAGAAGGATTTGGGTTTAATATCTTTTCAAAGAAGACAGTAAAACTTTCAGAATATACATAATTGTCTTTGAAGAGCAGTATTGCCGACGTTATTACAAAATGTCGGAGATAGCAGTTTGTCAGCTTTTTAGGAACACAAAATTGAACAGTAGGTTTAAAAATTCCACAGTCTTATAATCAAATTATCTCTGATGATGTCTCAATTTTTTGTCAACCTTTATCCCTTGACAATCATCTTCCATATTATGCCGACGCCAAGATGTTTCTATGACATAACATTATTGCGATTTACGAATCATTACAGCTGGCAAAATTTAATTTTGATCATATGAAATGTAAGCTTAATGTAACTATGATGTATTTTATCAAATAATATGCTTTGTGAAAAACTGTATGGATTCACGTTCGATGAATTTCATCTTAACGATCGAATTTAACTTCATATTAAACAGAATGGGTTCAGTTTATCGTTTAAGTCAAAGATCGAAATGAAAAAAAGTTCTCAGGCCGGTTTCGAGTTTTTAATAAAAGTCAGACAGAAAATGAAAGAATGGGTTCATTTTTGGTTTTTAAAACTAAAAAAATACATGTTAATATGTACATTGGCGAATCAAAAACAGTAGTTTCATTTGTTATCTTAAGGGGTTTGGGAAATGTTATATTTACTGTTAGCTTGGTTACTTTAGAGGATATATACGGTAGAAAAAAGTGAGATTACTATATACATGTACATTCAAGTCTCAGGATTTTTTAATTTACTCGTACTGTTATAGTAAAAGTAGTTTACTGAAAGGATAACGATAGAACAATGCTCTATTCACTTTAAAACAATGTTGACATGTGCCTTTCTTTCATATTCAAGTCGTTTCTTCACGAAAAATAGTTGCCACAAAGCCTATTTTACGTTTTGCAATATCATTGAAAAATACTGCGGTATATTTCTAACATGTACTTTTCTATTTAAAAAGCAAAGTTATGAATGTTTTTGGTACAAATAAAAGTCATTTCAGTCGGTTAGACATCTTTTTTGGTAAAATAAGAGCTATTTGTAATTGTGCTACTGTGACGTCAAGACTGCCTTTAAGTTAATTACAAGGCAGAAGCTAGAATTCGAACCTGTTCTGCACGGGGACATCGCCTAGAACTGTTAGCATATTGTTTACATCTACAGACACGTCGTTCGAGGACCAATTCAGCACTATAGAATATCCTACTTCATCAAACCCAGTTCTTCAAGAAAGCAAACTTCTACAGAAAGGTACAGCTTTTTAGCTTACTAAAGAGCCATTTATCGCAGACAATGTTGCAACCTCGAAAGTGTTGTGTTTTGGCTATAAATTGTTTTGAATTAACGAATATGAGTGTTGTATAGAAATTGTTACATCCAAGTTGATCACGGGCCTTTAATAGTTTAATATTTTTTAAAGTTCAATGCAAGTGATGAATATGTATATATCTAATAAATTACAATGTTCTTTTATATAGTACAGTAAATGTTATTTTTCTTAATTTTTGCTATTGATTACCCATACATACACTACGTAGAGTTTATTTTCATTATGTTTCTGCTTTATACAAGAAATAAATCAGTAAGAGATATTTCAATGCTTGTTTTCAAACCATTCCCGATGTTTAAAGCTTCTTTCTTGGCCAAAATACAGAGGCATTTTTTAACATAGATTACAACACTACTTCATAGTAATGATACCTTATTTAGAACATGTTTGTAAGTTACATTTGTATTTGAAAAAGAAAATCGTTAAAAAACATTTTTGTCATCTACTTTATATAAGAAATTATTGATAAAAAGTTCTGGATTACTATTGTACTGTTTGCTTTAACTTAACGAAAAATACATACTCGGCTAATCCAAACCTATTAGACAGACCTGGAATTAAAATGGTCTGTAAGTCGATTAAAGAACACCCAAGGTTGAGTGTACATTATGTACGGTGGTTGCCTAACCCTATTACCGAAACAATTGAAATGATGATAAATCGTTCACACTATTTCGCCTACGAACTTTTTCTCAACAGATATGAGCGCGCTGCTAGTTGGCGGAGGACGTCAGAAGCACGGAAGCAAACCAGTACGGACGAGGGCAGTCGCAATTGTGCATATAACAAATACAACCGGCGATTCTTTCAACTACGCCATTAGATATTCAAGGTTAGATCTCGTTTATTTCAGATTGATGGAGAAAATAAAGATTTCGTGCAAAAACATTAAACAGTGCCCCGAAACATTTCTCGGTCCATAGCAAAAACTATTTTCTTGGAATTTGATAAAGAAATGATACCCTGAAGGGCAAACTTCGGAACAGGAAGTATTATGCTATCACCAAAAAAACATTTAATCGGATAAGCCCTGTTGGAGGTCTTCTAATAATTTTCAAATGTTCGCATTCGATTGATTGCCGTTACATAAAAAGATGTACAAATGCCGAAAGTACTTCACGGATGAGTATGAGGGGTATTCAGTAAGGTTTGGGAGCTGCAGAGAAGTCTATCCCCTTTGTATACTCTACTGACACTAATACACAGCCCTGTCAATAATTGTATCGACGGGAAGTACCGGAAATTAGTTGTATCAACGGAAAGTACCGAAAAATAGTTATATCGACGGAAAGTACCGGAAAGAGAAGGAAGTCACAGGGAGTACGGAGGTTGTTTGACTTGTTGGTTTGGCAGAAATATGTGTATAATTTTACTCTTGTGTGCAAATGTATTGTCATGCATAAGACAGATATCCGTCAAACCAGTTCGTAGGCGGAGTTTAATTTAATGTTTTCTCATTGATTGCAACACCCTGTCTCTGTAAGACTGTCCAGAATAGGTCAGCTAGATGTTCTGGGTATTTGCACAACAGGACCTTTGGGATTGAAGAAAATCGTGTATAAACCCTTTTAGAACTTCGAGTGTGTTTGTATAATCCTTTTTTCTTTCCTTAGCCACTGTTTTTCATTTACTCGTCCGTCATACTCCAAATAATAGATGCACGTTCATCACCTGTGATGAGCTCATTACATCTTTCATCAACATGTTTGACATTTCAAAAGATCTTTGCAACATTTCACTCAATGGACCTTTTGCTCTTTGGTCAGAAAGCGGGGTACATGTACTCGATCGTGCACATACCTTTGATAATTTTAAGTGTTTTGAATTTCGTGAACACTTTCCAATAAAATACTCACTGATACAGCTTTGTGAAACTGTTTTAACGGGATACTTCTGCGACCATGGCTTGAGCAGCAATGTTCTCAAGGACAATGAAGTGTTGCAGCGCCAGGTAGGACTTTGACTCAAAATTCTCCATTTTTAATACGTTTATCCACCTATAAAAAGTGACTTTAGAATGAGAATAATCATCATAACAAATTTGAACTTCGTGTAGAATCTGTATACCAGCTATGGTCAAAGAACTACGCGTCTTCGTGTAAGATATAAATGTTCTTTCCTGCAGGCTTATGTGTCAGTGTATACATGTACAATGTACGTTGTGTTTAAACGCTTACAACTTTGCTATTAGCAAAGCCAATTCTTTTGAAAGTTTCTGTGTACATGTGCATGTACTTTGAAGCGTTGAATCGACCTACACGGTCACGTAAAGCCTTTACGCATTGACAGAATTCTGAGTTCTCAATATCCCTCGTATAATATATAAAAACAGGATAATAGTTTCAAAAACATTTCCTCGAAAGTGTTTGATTTGCACGAAGAAAATAAGTTACTTTGGTTATGATAACGGACGAAACACCCCAGAAGCAATTATTCAGAGATGTCGTTCCGTTTTAAAAACACCTCACATATTTCGCGGAACAGCGTCAATTTGCAAACTGAAACAAATGTGAAACATCGTTGACAACGGTAACACTGTAAACGTAGCGGGAACGAAACCTCTGGGTCGAGATTGATTGTGCCAATTGGAGACTGGCGCAGTATGAGTTTCATCCTCTGCCACCATGAAATTCATTCATTAGTTGAAAAGGGAAATTAATTCAATTTTTCAATTGATATTTTTTATTTCAGGTTGAAGGATCCAGTGTTTTTCAAAATAACTGATGAATATGGCAACCCCGTTATAGTACGGCGTATACCAAAACAAATGTCCAGATCTGGTACGGTAAGTAATTAAAGTCTGTAGTCGATCTGTGTAGAAATCCTACAAGGATCTCCGACAAGCCTTGAATATGTGCATTTGCTAAATTAAACTGATTGTTAGGTTCAACAACATTCATACGGTTATGAAATGTTTGCGAAGTCAAAGCTCTTATATCTTGTTACTAAGATGGCTTACGTTTTTGGTACGTGGCATTCCCTGTTTGATATTGTTTTTGTTTTTACGCCAATAGCGTTTAATGTGGACTCAGGAGATAAGAAACAGTTCTAAATACGTATGATCAAAAAAAATTCTCAGTCTTTGAACCAGCAAAACATTTAAACGGAACAACACTCTTTATTCTGTACAAACAGATATACGATAAAGTCGTCGACATTCCAAAGAACTACGTCAGATACGTTCTTCACCACAATGCTTACGTCACAATTACGACATCGAGGCACAGGAAAGGTGAAATTCATGGACGCATTAGGATAAATACGGTAGCTGCAGCAGGTAGGGTATCTTACGTTAAATGTGATACCGTGTGCATATCCTTATTCAAAACAATAATTTCACAAAACAGTTGCTCTATACTGTAGTCTAACAAATAGTACAGTCGTATCTAGCCGGTAATATACGACAAACTTCGTGGACTTACTTTGCTTTTGTAATGAGTAATTTTGTACAAATCAAGATGACATCGAGATCTTAGTGAAACAAACATTTGAAATATTATAATCACTGTTCTGAATTCACATAGAAATTTCTACTTACAGTTACGTCCATCAACTTACAGCTTGGCTCAAGCTCTTATGTGCAGAAAATCAAGTCTAGGTCACTCGCTGTTATAGGTGTAGGGCAGTCGGTCTAGGGGCCAGTCACTCGATCTGTCATAATTCTGGCTTGATAAGTCAAGGCCATGTTTTCATATAGTTTTGTGTATATTTTACAGCATCGTTTGAAGCCTTACTGAACCCTCCAGATAAATCAGGGATTGGCGCAATCTTTACGATGTTCTATGACGTCACAACAAAAATGGCATCCTTTGTTATCCAGATCGACGGATTTCGCCTATCACGAATTGGTAAGTTCTGCTGACCTACTATACTTTATTCATACAATAGTAATTCTGAAAATAGATAATATATATTTATTATATGTAACGTAAGTGTAGAGAGAAAACATTTAATTAATACCGCAGGTGTCTACTTCCACCGAACACTCTTTCGGTACTCATCAGTGTGTAATGAAGATGCTGATTTACCTTTAATAACATCTGAACATATCCGCGATATTGAAATGCAGTAGTCACATAGAATAATGCAAATATAGTTACTATAACATAGTTCGAAATTCAGATAAAAGAACGTCTTTCAGTTACTACTTAAATCATTAAAATTGAAATATAAATCACTATTGATGATATATATAAAGAATGTTTCCCCATTTAACTGTGATCCGTCTGTTAATGAACACATGATCTATCTACAATAGAGAACAGTAACAATAGCGCAACAGTACAAATGTGCCATAATACAAAATAGATAGTGTACTGTTGACTCAAATAATTACGTCAGTTCTCGGACTACGTCTCCTCGATATTACGCAATTATTCTCGCAAACAGTACTCCATCTAATATATATTTCATTCTACGATAAAATACAGCAGCTTTCTCCAAGGACGCCGTACGGTAAATGACGTAACGATATGACGATATGCAGGCAAGCATGTTCAATCGCAAATTTCGTTTTGTAACAATGGTGTACTGCTACATGCTCAATAAAGAATCGGGTAGTGTTTAAAGAAATAAACGTGTTGGAATCGAAATAATGAGTGTCTTTATTTTATCGTTGAATAAAATGCAGTGATGCAGTCGTTCGGATACGAAATGTTAAATTACTCGTACTACGCATTCTTGATTTGAATACTACGCATCCGAACTGCTGACTTATTCAACAGTAAAATACCGGGATACAATTATTACCAGTATCAATTAATTAGATATTTTACTTTTGACATGTAGATGTGTGCTCAATGAGAACCTGTCAAAGAGATAAGACAGTCATCTTTCTGCATCAATGGTAGACTGGTCATGTTTGACAGTATATGTTGCAGTGTTTGTGTTTACAGTATATGTTGCAGTGTTTGTGTTAACCAAAACGATTTTAGTTTCAGATGAGTATTTTGTGACATTTGAAAAGGATACAGAAATTATACATCAGCACCTTTTACGACTTTCTTACCAGGTAGAGACACATTTACGGCAATCATTATTCCACGTGTATTTTTTCCTACACGGAATGAATTAGATAGGGTTATAATATGGAGAAAGCATAAACATGTTTTACTTAGGTTGGTAAAAGTTTATTCTAGCATAAAATGTGCTGTTTTTGCCCATTTTGCCGGTGTTTTAACAGGAGAAAAAACGTGTGTTAACGGGGAGATTCACGCGCCGTTATAACCCGCTTTCATCTATGCGCAGTACAGGGCCTTTGTAAACAACGGACCTGTCTCCCAAGTCTTACACCATGTACGGCGTCAACTGTGCCGGGCTTAAAATCCGCTGGTGACGTCATAAATGTGACGTAAACAACACGGACGTTGTCCCGCGCATTATTGAACATCGTATATGTAAGAGCGTTTGAATTAAATTTTTATGTTTTATTAATGCTATTTATGCTAGAATAGCGCTAACGAACGATTTTTCGTGTTGCAACACCTGCAGAAACCCTCGGGACATGTTGGTGCCCTCGCCCTAACGGGCTCGGGCACCAACCATCCCTCGGGATTCTGCAGATGTTATAACACGAAAAAACGTGCGTTAACCCTACAGTATATATACTGTCTTAGAGGGACATACCATTTAACTGATGTCAAACTAAATAACCTCCAATACATAAATAATACAATATTAAAATTTTGGAAGTATCATAACTCAACCTAAAAGTTTCAGCTATGCATTCACAGTCATTATCGATAAAATCAGCGATTTAAAATATACAGCAGTGCCGTAAACCATTCAATAATCTATGAAGAGTTGTTTTTGTACAATTAATGGATGGATGCGATTTATTACAGAAAGCCTCTATATTGATTAATTGTGGTAAAATGAGGCATTTTTAGCCATAGGTTCTTCTATGAAATTGTATTTATTTATTATTTTACGTTCATTGAACACATAATCTTTGTTCCGAGAATATAATCTGCTAGATGTAGGGAGTGCCGCTTTAAAGTCGCATCATATAGATCGAAAATATATAGCCCTATCATAAGTACGTGTATATACATGTACATGAACTCTTTATATGTCATTCAGATTCTTTCAGATTGATAAGCAATCACTTTGTCAGATTATTAGACTGTGCCAATGTTTGGCCTTTGCTGATCGTTGGACAAATAATTAGACATTGCCAATCAATGAACTGTCCCTCTGACTGGGTCATTGACCTGTTTCGAAGAATGTGTCCATTGGGCTATCTGTAAACTGAATCAGTAAGGTCACAAACGCAAGACTTTCTGTTATATACAAAAACGTTTGAATGAAAATATACTTGTATAAACTTTGTTATGATTTATCTCGACTGTTTTGAGAACTTTGTATAATCTTATGCTTGTTTCCGTTTCTTACTTATAGAAAGCTCAATATACATATTTCTAATAAAACAGAAAAAATGATTCAGTTTTCGCTTCTTTCAATGTTTTAGACTTTCCTAGATCTAGATTAAGTACAAAATGATTTTCGAAAAACGACGATAAAATGCCTACGAGGTGTAAACTTTTATAAACATATTCTTGATATCTGGACAATCATCTTCTTTACCTAGTTCTTGCTATACATGATTGAAATACACACAAATTCCAACCAGATTCACTATCTTGAGGTATGGAACCTTACATAATTTCAGAAAAACCAGATGGTTGGAAAAGTAAGCGTTGATAGTAGAATGTCTAAACAAATAGCACGTGGACGCCTACACGTAAGAGTGACGTCACGAGCTGGAGAGACAATGGTTGGACTCTTAAGACCGAGACTTTTGAGGACAGGTAAAACTATAAAACATGTACAAAAATCAAGTCTCTGTAGATTCAGTTATCAAAGCGCTGAAATTTTATCTTCTTATAATGTATTAGCAGCCATTGTCATGATAGTGTGTAACAATTAAAACCGCTTCAACCTATTGTTTAAAACCCTTAAGGACTTCAATGGCATTAGTATTGAACAATTGTAAAAGATTTATATTGAACGTTTTGAAGTTAATTTCATGTGCTATGATTAGATCTTAATGTATAGATCCTATAGTTGACCTGAAGACGTTTATATTTTCCTCGATTACACAGGTATGATTGCGACAGTCACTTTAACAAATCAAACCGTGGGGTATGTTCTGCTGACACTTTTAGATGATGGATCTTTAAGATACAAGGTTTGTTAGTACTTTCAAGCGTTCCGTTACAGCAACTTTGTGTATTGCTTTCTCTACTCTGTTATATAACATTATGAAAATAACAGCAATAAACGTTCAAATTCCGCTAAAAGTATTTCTCTACTGAATAAGGCTTTTAAAGTTATTTTATATCATCATAAAAACTTGAAAGATTTATATGTAGCCATAGTGTCAAAAATTACACAACTGTCAAAAAAGATGAAAATTAATTATTGATTAAGTTATTCATTTTATTCAGAAGAAAGACATGGTATGTTGAATAAGAAATGCTATAATTTCTTATTGTGGGGTAACTTACAGCTCTGCCATTTCTTGCAGGCAACATGTTAAAATTTCGTGCCATACTTCTACAGTTTAAGTACTTTAATATGTTTACAAAGCACAAAAAATGAGAAAACTACATTATATTCACAGGTTTCAGTTGATACAACTTTTAATGCTTCAATTATGGTAGCATTACAGCGGCAGATTAAGAACTTCACGAGATGGAAAGACTTCGCAGTGCTTCTAAAAGATCCCGATCGTTTTGTGCTTCCAGAGGACACAGATCGTTATATCAAGCCTCGTTTTGAAGCATGTGTTTTTGTTATCTATTATATATAGAGAGAGTAATTATGTAACTGTGCTGATATGTCTAAAGTGGATGTAGAAATAATCGTAGCTCTTATAAGAAATATGCTTTACATGCGAAATTGACCATTATTTGTTTAAAAAAAACATTTCTAACTAAAATTAGATATCATAACTATTATAACTATAAACACTTTCCGTCACCACTATTTCGTGAAGAGGCGACATAAATACGAAAAACAGGCAAATTTCGAAATAGTTTTAGAGTAAATATAACACATTCAAGGCTTTAATTAAACCAGTAAATTCATTATTCTATGGGTATATATACGAGTTACATTATAGTGCTCCTGGGCCTTTAAGGCGTCAATAAAGTTTAACAGTAAGTAAAGCACGACTTATTTGGTCTCCGCGGCATTCAGGCAGTAAGCCGAATGTACAAACACGGCTAATGCATAAACACGGCTCATGTACAAACACGGCTCAGTCAGGCTGTTGAGATATATGTTACAGAACTTGTAAAAGTTAATTCTATCCACAAAGAACTTGCTTTTCATCATTTTTTCTAACATCGTTGTTCAACCAGAAAAGAAGATGAGATGCCTGTCCCTTTGCTAAAATTAATCTCATTTTCAGGAGGAGGGGTTGTTAAAAAAGTTACGAGCGAGAGATATCGTGCTGATTCAGAATGCTGCATTTCGTGTAAAGGTAACGATCAATGAAGGGGAAACGTACTCAAGGATACATACAGTTTATAGAAATCTAGACTTTTTGTTCGGAGGTAGGTGTAATGATAATAATAATAATAATAATAATAGTTGTAATAATTATAATAATAATGATAATAATGATAATAATAATAATAGTAATAATGATAATGATAACAATAATGATAATAATTATGATAATGATGATAATAGCAATATATATTCTTGTGTTAGAGTCAATGGTTATTCCACTGATAGTTTTGATGTACACTGTGGTTAAAAACAGGGTTGTTCTTTGTCACCTTTGCTTTTTAATCTGTTTATAAATGATTTAGCAGTTACAATAAAGGCTGTAGATAAAGGTGTATCTATTGGCAATGAGAAGATATGTTTTCTAATGTATGCAGCTGATATTGTTTTATTAGCTGAAAGTGAAGAAGATTTGCAGTTTATGTTGAATGTATTGGGTAACTGGTGCAAGTCAAATACTATGGTTGCTAATCTATTTAAAAGTCAGATTGTTCATTTTAGACCACAAACTAAAAGTAGGACTTCTTTTAAATTCAGTTGTGGCGACCATAATTTAAACACTGTGAATAAGTATACTGATCTTGGTTTATTGCTGAATGAGTATTTGGACTTATATATATACCACCAGTTATAACTGCCAAATGTGTAGCTCAAAGTGCTGGTAGAGCACTTGGACTGTTAATTGCCAAATGTAAATCTATTGGTGGTATGCCTTATAATGTATTTAGTAAACTTTATGTAAACACTGTTTGGCCAATAATATCATATGGTGCTGCTATTTGGGTACTAAGTCCTATTCCTATATAAATGCAGTTGAATGTAAAGCAATGCGCTTCTTTTAGGCACTGGGAGATGTACACCTAGCAATGCACTTTATGCAACCGCCTTATGTGAAACAATGGCGACCTGTTGCTCAACACTGTCATAGAATCAATCGAATGAGGCATGATAGAACTAATTATCGGATTTTTAACTTTTGCTACAGTAAAAGTAATATAAATGTACTAGCTGCAAAAGTTGGCAGTTTGACTTTAAGAAATATATAAATGACATAGGGTTGTCAGTTTTAGCAGATAGTTGTCACATGTCATCTTTGAAGTACTTCTGTGATAAGGTGTTAACAAACTCATTGCAAAAGTTTATTCCTCTACGGAGAGATAATATCAACAGTGAGGTTGGGCCATCTAAAAATGGGCGTAATAAGCTCAGAACGAACAGAATGTTGAAAGAAGAGTGGGTAATTAAAGACTTTGTTAAATATCAGATACCTTTAAAACATAGATCTGCGGTAGCTAAGTTTAGGTGCGGAGTAGCTCCACTTGGAAAAGAGACTGGAAGATATAAAAATATCCCTGAAAATCTACGCCTATGTCCTATTTGTAAATAAGAAATTGAAAATGAAATACATGTTTTGTTTCACTGTAATGCATATCAATGTATTAGAGATGCACTCACAAGTGAAGCATGTAAAATTAATGGTAATTACTTGAACCTTTCTGATGATAATAAATTAATATTTGTACTGTCTGATGAAAATATGTTTAAAATAAGTGCCAAGAACTGTTTTATGATTTTAAAAATCAGAAACAATTTGCTGAACAAATGATAAGGTTGTTATTTTATTGCTGTATTTTATATATAAATCAAAATGAGCCAGTCATATGAATGTTGTCCATGTAAATTATCATATGGACTATACTCAGTTTAAATAAGTGATAGCCATGATTGTGATTTACAAATCTTTTGATACCAGCTTTATGTCTTTAAGCCATGTGATATGAACCTGTTTAAGTGCCAAAACTTTACAAATATTTTTAATAATGAATATACTGGCGTTTATCATGTATGTAATGTCTACAGTTTTTAATGATATATAACTAGTCTTATTTCTTCTATGTAAGTACTGCTAATCAGTTCATTTCTGATCTGATCAGAGCTGATAATTGCTTTTGTAAAACAATTCTTTATTGCTCTGTAGTGCCTTTTTCCCCTTGATCAGTATTTTATCTCTCTTATTTTAGGGTCATTTTTAAATCTAGATTAGCAGTGGTTACATAGTTTTACTATGTAAATAATGTCATTGAGAATGTTTGTCTTATTTATTGTCATATAGTATCTCAATTTCTGTACAGAAAGGTTTGCATGATAGTATGGGATATATTTTAGTCTGTGATATTTTGTATCATGTAAAGTGAGACTGAAATTAATGAAATAAGCTACTTTAAAAAAATAATGATTTAAGATTTTGGTGAATTGAATTTTAATCATCGTTGTCAGATGCATCGTTAAAAAGGAAGACACGAACAAATAAATGATCTTGAGTCATTACTATGGTTCATGTTCATATGCATTGTTTCCATTCGTTACAACCGCTTTATCACAGCTCACATTATCATAATCATTGATTCTTGAACCATCTCGTTGTAATCTAGTGTTGTTGTTGTCGTGTTTATGTCAATAAGCACTTTGACATGCCCTTTACTATATTAATGGCTAAAGTAAATGTGTTGCGTTAGTCTTTACAATTTTATTTTACTGTACCCAAATGACACAAACTCGTAGAGAGCGATGGAGTGTTATAATAAATAATGGCATCCTTTAACAACCTGCTATCAAAGATCGATACCTGTCGATGGGAGCCATAAGCATGCCCTCTCATGTTGTTTGATTAGTGCTTTCAGCAAAACAAAGTGATTGGAAGAAAATATTAGAGTTTGAAATGGACTTTTTTATTATAAACCGCACCAGTGCTTAATTTTTAATTAAATTTATTATTTAAAGTATCTAACATTTTAAAGTCTTAAGCTACCGGGTGTATAACTACATTTGATTTTGTCAATGAGGTGATCTAGCTATTGGTCGTTTATACTAGCTAGTTAAATACATGACGCCAGCTTTGATTAGTTCATGGACAACAAATCCATCAAGCAGGAATTGTTGACCGTAATGCATGTAATCTAAGTGCAAAGATCTACACTTCTTGTGTTCTGTATGTCCGTTGTTATACATGAACATGTACTATCATTGTGCGTAGAGTAAGAGACCGTATCCAGTGGTACTGTATCGTCATACTTCTTTTAATAATGTTAGAACTGGTATTATCAATCAGGATCTTAGAGTAGACTACATATTTGTTCTCTGCTAAAATATTATGCTTGTTAACATCATATATGTATATCTCTTGTACTAGATATTGATATCAGCAGTTAGTGTTTCTTTATCTTTTTTAGCCTTGGATATTTTGCTGCGGTCGTTATACTGTGAAGCTGCCGCATTCGTGTTTTATGAAGTTTCTGAAAATTGCTCGCACCTGAACTATTACGTCATTTCCTCCGGCGCACGTGATGAAACAACAGATATGACTCTTGTCTTTGAAAGCAAACATGCTGGCTCTGTGACAAAAAGACTTATCTATGTAACTATTTTAAAATTATTTCACAGCGATGACGTAGATCTAATAATGTCGTGCGAAATAGAATGTTAGTAAACTAGTTCCTGAAAAGAGCCAAGAATGCGTACAGAAATTTAAAAATGTCTTCGGCTCTAGACTTTGAGTCTTGACGTGGAACTGTTACTAGTTTTGAACTGAAGTAAATATGTTGTGCTTAGACACTTAGATTTTACACATAAGTATGACCTGTGTTGTGCTTAATAGCTCTGCAAATGATTCATTATAGATATAAGACGCTTGATTGGTACATTTTGTATTCAGTACATACAGCAAACTCAGTGTTTGTATTATGTTCCTGCCATAAGGTATGCAGGTTAAATGTCACTAAACTGGTCAGGCGTCTTAAGTTTGTTTTAAGACCCTGGCATAATGTATAGTTCAGAAGGCAGAAAATACGGAGATGCTCTAGATTATGAGAAGTAGTTTCATCGGCCTCATACACTGCCTATTTTAAATAATTTTTGCAACTTGAGCATTTGAACTGGTGATATAGATTCAGTTCTACTACAAATCACTTTTCAAAATCATGCAAGGCGGCGGACACAATAACACAGGGAACTGAATTAATGGCTTATCATAAATCAGACGGGAATAAAACGTTAGAGTCATTAATAAGGGTGAACTTGATCAAACAAAAGCGACATTCCTTCAATTATAAAAACAATTCACTGTCACATAAAATTATGAAAAGTGTGTTTTAATCAATGGCTCATTTAAGTTTTGTTATGTTTGCAGCCCGAGGGAGCAATTAGAGGAATAGCGAATGATGTGTTCAGAGACCTTAATCACGGAAAAGTGACAGCACGGCTTAGGGTATCTGATGACATTTGTGATCTATACGAAGGAAAGGTTTGTAATAGAACCTGCATGACCAAGTGCAAATTACAGTTAGTTTGTTTAAGGTACCGTACAGTCAGTACTTGTTTTCAGTTGCAATGTTTTGCTTTGCATTACTCAATATTTGATAAGAATAGCTAGAGTTGCTTCTATAGTCTGACTTTGACCCTTGAGTTGCGACCTTTACCTCTTCCTCGGTTTCGATAAAGTACATTCACGTCTCAGTGCTCGAATTCGGACTCTAGCATAAGTTTCATATTTTGATCTGCTTTAATGATAAAATTTGCAATATCAAGAGGTTGTTGGTTCGAACCCCACTAGGGTCACGACCGTACCTCCTCATATGACACCAGTATTGGTTTTTTTCAGGAAGCGGACTCAAACGTGACTCATTTAGCTACACGGTTTCTTCATAATCGAGCTAAAATGAATAAGTATAAACTAATAACGAAAGTTGACCTAAAATCTATGTATACATATAGAGGCAACGTCATCTTGGCCTCCCTGTACTGATTTAGCGAAGTGATGAATGGTTTAACTGTTGACAAGTTCAAGTTAACAAACTATGAAGACTTGCCAAGCCTCGTTCGACAGGCTTACAGTTTCATTCAAGTTCAGTTTTTTTGAGTAAATCGGCAAAAATTACATGCCTTTGGTCATGAAACACATGAATGAGATGAGCAGGCCAAAATCACCAAACAGGACAGTTTTAAATAAACATATAAACATGGTCAAAATTAATTTGCTTTTAGAAGCAGGTAAATTTACAAGAGCATCCGTCCTTATTATCAGAGATAGACTTACATGTTTTGCTACATTCTGAATTGTATTTTACTTTCTTGATCTCAACAATGATACAAAGATGTGCATACAAGGCCATGATGTAATAACCTAAAATTGGTTTCTATTATTTCAGTAAAATGGACACCACAATAAAAAGTGATATTCTGATTTTATCCTTTTACATGTGCATACTTCACACATTCGTTCTTCTATAGCAATACCAGTAACACTACTATTTTTTATTTCTAAATCATGTGAACATATTGTAAATAGAGATTATTGTTTTTTAAGTACATTATTTGTAATTACAAAGCAGGGAACTAAATTAGGCGTTGTGAATTATGTAATAAAAAGCGATTTTACGCACTCACAGTTAAGATACCGTTACTATTACGTCATATTGTGTCGCATGACATCCTGTAAATTCCTAGAAAAAATGACTTACTACATTTCTTTTTCTTTCTGTCATATTTGGTCCTATTAGAATTCAATTGACATGCTTTAAAGGGTTGAATATTGTCTACTCGCTCTGATACAGAAACTCTTAACACGTCCGTTTATTAGACGATAAATAACGCCTGGACGGATTTTATTTAATAAAATTAATGTGCAATGTTTTTTCATCAGGAACTCCCATAATTATACACAGCAACAAAACTGATCAGCGTTTTATACAGTTAGTTCAAGGTACCGTGTAGTCTGTGGTAGACTTCAAAACGTTTTTATTAGACGTTAAACAACGCTTGAACAGATTTTATTTCACAAATGTACAATGTATTTCATCAAGAACTGACTCCATCAAAACTTACCTGTGTAATATAAGTATTTGACAGAGAAGTGCGTTTCCAAAAGTAGTTAAATATCTAACCGATAAAATCATTGTACAGTACTTTGATCAACCAGACACCCAGTCACCTTTCGACATGTTAGACAAAGTAAATTAATATAAAATTAAAAGTGAAAGTGCATTTTGCAATAAAAGAACATATGATTAAGTAGCACGCACGCGACATTAACGGATGTATGGTTAATAATAATACATAATCTTACTTTCAACTCCGTGCGTCAATTATTAATGGAAAGTATCACGAATTAATTTTATATCAACTATACTTTGAATATTGACATTGTTCTATTAATTAAAAGGCGTGTGGCACCTCATTGGCGACTTACCGTATCGTTTATTTGTAGTTTTTAGCTTATGAATATGATATTACAAGCACTGAACAAATGAAACATTGCCCTAAACTTAGCAAAGATCAATATTTAGTTTTAGTGTGGGAGTGTTACACTTTTGTTTTTCCTGTGTGTATGTACTTGCTCTTAAATTAATTTGAATAGTTTTATAACCCGCTTTCATTTATGCGCAGTACAGGGCCTTTGTAAACAACGGACCTGTCTCCCAAGTCTTACACCATGTACGGCGTCAACTGTGCCGGGCTTAAAATCCGCTGGTGACGTCATAAATGTGACGTAAACAACACGGACGTTGTCCCGCGCATTATTGAACATCGTATATGTAAGAGCGTTTGAATTAAATTTTTATGTTTTATTAATGCTATTTATGCTAGAATAGCGCTAACGAACGATTTTTCGTGTTACAACACCTGCAGAAACCCTCGGGACATGTTGGTGCCCTCGCCCTAACGGGCTCGGGCACCAACCATCCCTCGGGATTCTGCAGATGTTATAACACGAAAAAACGTGCGTTAACCCTACAGTATATATACTGTCTTAGAGGGACATACCATTTAACTGATGTCAAACTAAATAACCTCCAATACATAAATAATACAATATTAAAATTTTGGAAGTATCATAACTCAACCTAAAAGTTTCAGCTATGCATTCACAGTCATTATCGATAAAATCAGCGATTTAAAATATACAGCAGTGCCGTAAACCATTCAATAATTTATGAAGAGTTGTTTTTGTGCAATTCATGGATGGATGCGATTTATTACAGAAAGCCTCTATATTGATTAATTGTGGTAAAATGAGGCATTTTTCGCCATAGGTTCTTCTATGAAATTGTATTTATTTATTATTTTACGTTCATTGAACACATAATCTTTGTTCCGAGAATATAATCTGCTAGATGTAGGGAGTGCCGCTTTAAAGTCACATCATATAGATCGAAAATATATAGCCCTATCATAAGTACGTGTATATACATGTACATGAACTCTTTATATAATGTCATTCAGATTCTTTCAGATTGATAAGCAATCACTTTGTCAGATTATTAGACTGTGCCAATGTTTGGCCTTTGCTGATCGTTGGACAAATAAGTAGACATTGCCAATCAATGAACTGTCCCTCTGACTGGATCATTGACCTGTTTCGAAGAATGTGTCCATTAGGCTATCTGTAAACTGAATCAGTAAGGTCACAAACGCAAGACTTTCTGTTATATACAAAAACGTTTGAATGAAAATATACTTGTATAAACTTTGTTATGATTTATCTCGACTGTTTTGAGAACTTTGTATAATCTTATGCTTGTTTCCGTTTCTTACTTATAGAAAGCTCAATATACATATTTCTAATAAAACAGAAAAAATGATTCAGTTTTCGCTTCTTTCAATGTTTTAGACTTTCCTAGATCTAGATGATAAGTACAAAATGATTTTCGAAAAACGACGATAAAATGCCTACGAGGTGTAAACTTTTATAAACATATTCTTGATATCTGGACAATCATCTTCTTTACCTTGTTCTTGCTATACATGATTGAAATACACACACATTCCAACCAGATTCACTATCTTGAGGTATGGAACCTTACATAATTTCAGAAAAACCAGATGGTTGGAAAAGTAAGCGTTGATAGTAGAATGTCTAAACAAATAGCACGTGGACGCCTACACGTAAGAGTGACGTCACGAGCTGGAGAGACAATGGTTGGACTCTTAAGACCGAGACTTTTGAGGACAGGTAAAACTATAAAACATGTACAAAAATCAAGTCTCTGTAGATTCAGTTATCAAAGCGCTGAAATTTTATCTTCTTATAATGTATTAGCAGCCATTGTCATGATAGTGTGTAACAATTAAAACCGCTTCAACCTATTGTTTAAAACCCTTAAGGACTTCAATGGCATTAGTATTGAACAATTGTAAAAGATTTATATTGAACGTTTTGAAGTTAATTTCATGTGCTATGATTAGATCTTAATGTATAGATCCTATAGTTGACCTGAAGACGTTTATATTTTCCTCGATTACACAGGTATGATTGCGACAGTCACTTTAACAAATCAAACCGTGGGGTATGTTCTGCTGACACTTTTAGATGATGGATCTTTAAGATACAAGGTTTGTTAGTACTTTCAAGCGTTCCGTTACAGCAACTTTGTGTATTGCTTTCTCTACTCTGTTATATAACATTATGAAAATAACAGCAATAAACGTTCAAATTCCGCTAAAAGTATTTCTCTACTGAATAAGGCTTTTAAAGTTATTTTATATCATCATAAAAACTTGAAAGATTTATATGTAGCCATAGTGTCAAAAATTACACAACTGTCAAAAAAGATGAAAATTAATTATTGATTAAGTTATTCATTTTATTCAGAAGAAAGACATGGTATGTTGAATAAGAAATGCTATAATTTCTTATTGGGGGTAACTTACAGCTCTGCCATTTCTTGCAGGCAAGATGTTATTTTTTTTTTTTTTTTTTTTTTTTTTTATTTTTTTTTTTTTTTTAAAAAAAAAAAAATGGGAAAAATAATTATATTAAATTTCGTTGCTTTATGCTTATTTTTTTTTTTTTAAAAGGGAAAATAAAAAATTTAAAGAGAGAAAAAATTTCCCGTTCTTTTTAAAAAACCCCATTGTTTTGTGCTTCCAGAGGACACAGATCGTTATATCAAGCCTCGTTTTGAAGCATGTGTTTTTGTTATCTATTATATATAGAGAGAGTAATTATGTAACTGTGCTGATATGTCTAAAGTGGATGTAGAAATAATCGTAGCTCTTATAAGAAATATGCTTTACATGCGAAATTGACCATTATTTGTTTAAAAAAAACATTTCTAACTAAAATTAGATATCATAACTATTATAACTATAAACACTTTCCGTCACCACTATTTCGTGAAGAGGCGACATAAATACGAAAAACAGGCAAATTTCGAAATAGTTTTAGAGTAAATATAACACATTCAAGGCTTTAATTAAACCAGTTAATTCATTATTCTATGGGTATATATACGAGTTACATTATAGTGCTCCTGGGCCTTTAAGGCGTCAATAAAGTTTAACAGTAAGTAAAGCACGACTTATTTGGTCTCCTCGGCATTCAGGCAGTAAGCCGAATGTACAAACACGGCTAATGCATAAACACGGCGGCTCAGTCAGGCTGTTGAGATATATGCTACAGCACTTGTAAAAGTTAATTCTATCCACAAAGAACTTGCTTTTCATCATTTTTTCTAACATCGTTGTTCAACCAGAAAAGAAGAGGAGATGCTCGTCCCTTTGCTAAAATCAATCTCATTTTCAGGAGGAGGGGTTGTTAAAAAAGTTACGAGCGAGAGATATCGTGCTGATTCAGAATGCTGCATTTCGTGTAAAGGTAACGATCAATGAAGGGGAAACGTACTCAAGGATACATACAGTTTATAGAAATCTAGACTTTTTGTTCGGAGGTAGGTGTAATGATAATAATAATAATAATAATAATAGTTAATAAAAAATAATGATAAAGATAATAATAATAATAGTAATAATGATAATGATAACAATAATGATAATAATTATGATAATGATGATAATAGCAATATATATTCTTGTGTTAGAGTCAATGGTTATTCCACTGATAGTTTTGATGTACACTGTGGTTAAAAACAGGGTTGTTCTTTGTCACCTTTGCTTTTTAATCTGTTTATAAATGATTTAGCAGTTACAATAAAGGCTGTAGATAAAGGTGTATCTATTGGCAATGAGAAGATATGTTTTCTAATGTATGCAGCTGATATTGTTTTATTAGCTGAAAGTGAAGAAGATTTGCAGTTTATGTTGAATGTATTGGGTAACTGGTGCAAGTCAAATACTATGGTTGCTAATCTATTTAAAAGTCAGATTGTTCATTTTAGACCACAAACTAAAAGTAGGACTTCTTTTAAATTCAGTTGTGGCGACCATAATTTAAACACTGTGAATAAGTATACTGATCTTGGTTTATTGCTGAATGAGTATTTGGACTTATATATATACCACCAGTTATAACTGCCAAATGTGTAGCTCAAAGTGCTGGTAGAGCACTTGGACTGTTAATTGCCAAATGTAAATCTATTGGTGGTATGCCTTATAATGTATTTAGTAAACTTTATGTAAACACTGTTTGGCCAATAATATCATATGGTGCTGCTATTTGGGTACTAAGTCCTATTCCTATATAAATGCAGTTGAATGTAGAGCAATGCGCTTCTTTTAGGCACTGGGAGATGTACACCTAGCAATGCACTTAATGCAACCGCCTTATGTGAAACAATGGCGATCTGTTGCTCAACACTGTCATAGAATCAATCGAATGAGGCATGATAGAACTAACTATCGGATTTTTAATTTTTGCTACAGTAAAAGTAATATAAATGTACTAGCTGCAAAGATTGACAGTTTGACTTTAAGAAATATATAAATGACATAGGGTTGTCAGTTTTAGCAGATAGTTGTCACATGTCATCTTTGAAGTACTTCTGTGATAAGGTGTTAACAAACTCATTGCAAAAGTTTATTCCTCTACGGAGAGATAATATCAACAGTGAGGTTGGGCCATCTAAAAATGGGCGTAATAAACTGAGAACGAACAGAATGTTGAAAGAAGAGTGGGTAATTAAAGACTTTGTTAAATATCAGATACCTTTAAAACATAGATCTGTGGTAGCTAAGTTTAGGTGCGGAGTAGCTCCGCTTGGAAAAGAGACTGGAAGATATAAAAATATCCTTGAAAATCTACGCCTATGTCCTATTTGTAAATAAGAAATTGAAAATGAAATACATGTTTTGTTTCACTGTAATGCATATCAATGTATTAGAGATGCACTCACAAGTGAAGCATGTAAAATTAATGGTAATTACTTGAACCTTTCTGATGATAATAAATTAATATTTGTACTGTCTGATGAAAATATGTTTAAAATAAGTGCCAAGAACTGTTTTATGATTTTAAAAATCAGAAACAATTTGCTGAACAAATGATAAGGTTGTTATTTTATTGCTGTATTTTATATATAAATCAAAATGAGCCAGTCATATGAATGTTGTCCATGTAAATTATCATATGGACTATACTCAGTTTAAATAAGTGATAGTCATGATTGTGATTTACAAATCTTTTGATACAGCTTTATGTCTTTAAGCCATGTGATATTAACCTGTTTAAGTGCCAAAACTTTACAAATATTTTTAATAATGAATATACTGGCGTTTATCATGTATGTAATGTCTACAGTTTTTAATGATGTATAACTAGTCTTATTTCTTCTATGTAAGTACTGCTAATCAGTTCATTTCTGATCTGATCAGAGCTGATAATTGCTTTTGTAAAACAATTCTTTATTGCTCTGTAGTGCCTTTTTTCTCTTGATCAGTATTTTATCTCTCTTATTTTAGGGTCATTTTTAAATCTAGATTAGCAGTGGTTACATAGTTTTACCATGTAAATAATGTCATTGAGAATGTTTGTCTTATTTATTGTCGTATAGTCTCTCAATTTCTGTACAGAAAGGTTTGCATGATAGTATGGGATATATTTTAGTCTGTGATATTTTGTATCATGTAAAGTGAGACTGAAATTAATGAAATAAGCTACTTTAAAAAAATAATGATTTAAGATTTTGGTGAATTGAATTTTAATCATCGTTGTCAGATGCATCGTTAACAAGAAAGACACGAACAAATGAATGATCTTGAGTCATTACTATGGTTCATGTTCATATGCATTGTTTCCATTCGTTACAACCACTTTATCACAACTCACATTATCATAATCATTGATTCTTGAACCATCTCGTTGTAATCTAGTGTTGTTGTTGTCGTGTTTATGTCAATAACCACTTTGACATGCCCTTTACTATATTAATGGCTAAAGTAAATTTGTTGCGTTAGTCTTTACAATTTTATTTTACTGTACCCAAATGACACAAACTCGTAGAGAGCGATGGAGTGTTATAATAAATAATGGCATCCTTTAACAACCTGCTATCAAAGATCGATACCTGTCGATGGGAGCCATAAGCATGCCCTCTCATGTTGTTTGATTAGTGCTTTCAGCAAAACAAAGTGATTGAAGCAAGAAAAAATATTAGAGTTTGAAATGGACTTTTTTATTATAAACCGCACCAGTGCTTAATTTTTAATTAAATTTATTATTTAAAGTATCTAACATTTTAAAGTCTTAAGCTACCGGGTGTATAACTACATTTGATTTTGTCAATGAGGTGATCTAGCTATTGGTCGTTTATACTAGCTAGTTAAATACATGACGCCAGCTTTGATTAGTTCATGGACAACAGATCCATCAAGCAGGAATTGTTGACCGTAATGCATGTAATCTAAGTGCAAAGATCTACACTTCTTGTGTTCTGTATGTCCGTTGTTATACATGAACATGTACTATCATTGTGCGTAGAGTAAGAGACCGTATCCAGTGGTACTGTATCGTCATACTTCTTTTAATAATGTTAGAACTGGTATTATCAATCAGGATCTTAGAGTAGACTACATATTTGTTCTCTGCTAAAATATTATGCTTGTTAACATCATATATGTATATCTCTTGTACTAGATATTGATATCAGCAGTTAGTGTTTCTTTATCTTTTTTTAGCCTTGGATATTTTGCTGCGGTCGTTATACTGTGAAGCTGCCGCATTCGTGTTTTATGAAGTTTCTGAAAATTGCTCGCACCTGAACTATTACGTCATTTCCTCCGGCGCACGTGATGAAACAACAGATATGACTCTTGTCTTTGAAAGCAAACATGCTGGCTCTGTGACAAAAAGACTTATCTATGTAACTATTTTAAAATTATTTCACAGCGATGACGTAGATCTAATAATGTCGTGCGAAATAGAATGTTAGTAAACTAGTTCCTGAAAAGAGCCAAGAATGCGTACAGAAATTTAAAAATGTCTTCGGCTCTAGACTTTGAGTCTTGACGTGGAACTGTTACTAGTTTTGAACTGAAGTAAATATGTTGTGCTTAGACACTTAGATTTTACACATAAGTATGACCTGTGTTGTGCTTAATAGCTCTGCAAATGATTCATTATAGATATAAGACGCTTGATTGGTACATTTTGTATTCAGTACATACAGCAAACTCAGTGTTTGTATTATGTTCCTGCCATAAGGTATGCAGGTTAAATGTCACTAAACTGGTCAGGCGTCTTAAGTTTGTTTTAAGACCCTGGCATAATGTATAGTTCAGAAGGCAGAAAATACGGAGATGCTCTAGATTATGAGAAGTAGTTTCATCGGCCTCATACACTGCCTATTTTAAATAATTTTTGCAACTTGAGCATTTGAACTGGTGATATAGATTCAGTTCTACTACAAATCACTTTTCAAAATCATGCAAGGCGGCGGACACAATAACACAGGGAACTGAATTAATGGCTTATCATAAATCAGACGGGAATAAAACGTTAGAGTCATTAATAAGGGTGAACTTGATCAAACAAAAGCGACATTCCTTCAATTATAAAAACAATTCACTGTCACATAAAATTATGAAAAGTGTGTTTTAATCAATGGCTCATTTAAGTTTTGTTATGTTTGCAGCCCGAGGGAGCAATTAGAGGGATAGCGAATGATGTGTTCAGAGACCTTAATCACGGAAAAGTGACAGCACGGCTTAGGGTATCTGATGACATTTGTGATCTATACGAAGGAAAGGTTTGTAATAGAACCTGCATGACCAAGTGCAAATTACAGTTAGTTTGTTTAAGGTACCGTACAGTCAGTACTTGTTTTCAGTTGCAATGTTTTGCTTTGCATTACTCAATATTTGATAAGAATAGCTAGAGTTGCTTCTATAGTCTGACTTTGACCCTTGAGTTGCGACCTTCCTCTTCCTCGGTTTCGATAAAGTACATTCACGTCTCAGTGCTCGAATTCGGACTCTAGCATAAGTTTCATATTTTGATCTGCTTTAATGATAAAATTTGCAATATCAAGAGGTTGTTGGTTCGAACCCCACTAGGGTCACGACCGTACCTCCTCATATGACACCAGTATTGGTTTTTTTCAGGAAGCGGACTCAAACGTGACTCATTTAGCTACACGGTTTCTTCATAATCGAGCTAAAATGAATAAGTATAAACTAATAAAGTTGACCTAAAAACTATGTATACATATAGAGGCAACGTCATCTTGGCCTCCCTGTACTGATTTAGCGAAGTGATGAATGGTTTAACTGTTGACAAGTTCAAGTTAACAAACTATGAAGACTTGCCAAGCCTCGTTCGACAGGCTTACAGTTTCATTCAAGTTCAGTTTTTTGAGTAAATCGGCAAAAATTACATGCCTTTGGTCATGAAACACATGAATGAGATGAACAGGCCAAAATCACCAAACAGGACAGTTTTAAATAAACATATAAACATGGTCAAAATTAATTTGCTTTTAGAAGCAGGTAAATTTACAAGAGCATCCGTCCTTATTATCAGAGATAGACTTACATGTTTTGCTACATTCTGAATTGTATTTTACTTTCTTGATCTCAACAATGATACAAAGATGTGCATACAAGGCCATGATGTAATAACCTAAAATTGGTTTCTATTATTTCAGTAAAATGGACAGCACAATAAAAAGTGATATTCTGATTTTATCCTTTTACATGTGCATACTTCACACATTCGTTCTTCTATAGCAATACCAGTAACACTACTATTTTTTATTTCTAAATCATGTGAACATATTGTAAATAGAGATTATTGTTTTTTAAGTACATTATTTGTAATTACAAAGCAGGGAACTAAATTAGGCGTTGTGAATTATGTAATAAAAAGCGATTTTACGCACTCATAGTTAAGATACCGTTACTATTACGTCATATTGTGTCGCATGACATCCTGTAAATTCCTAGAAAAAATGACTTACTACATTTCTTTTTCTTTCTGTCATATTTGGTCCTATTAGAATTCAATTGACATGCTTTAAAGGGTTGAATATTGTCTACTCGCTCTGATACAGAAACTCTTAACACGTCCGTTTATTAGACGATAAATAACGCCTGGACGGATTTTATTTAATAAAATTAATGTGCAATGTTTTTTCATCAGGAACTCCCATAATTATACACAGCAACAAAACTGATCAGCGTTTTATACAGTTAGTTCAAGGTACCGTGTAGTCTGTGGTAGACTTCAAAACGTTTTTATTAGACGTTAAACAACGCTTGAACAGATTTTATTTCACAAATGTACAATGTATTTCATCAAGAACTGACTTCATCAAAACTTACCTGTGTAATATAATTATTTGACAGAGAAGTGCGTTTCCAAAAGTAGTTAAATATCTAACCGATAAAATCATTGTACAGTACTTTGATCAACCAGACACCCAGTCACCTTTCGACATGTTAGACAAAGTAAATTAATATAAAATTAAAAGTGAAAGTGCATTTTGCAATAAAAGAACATATGATTAAGTAGCACGCACGCGACATTAACGGATGTATGGTTAATAATAATACATAATCTTACTTTCAACTCCGTGCGTCAATTATTAATGGAAAGTATCACGAATTAATTTTATATCAACTATACTTTGAATATTGACATTGTTCTATTAATTAAAAGGCGTGTGGCACCTCATTGGCGACTTACCGTATCGTTTATTTGTAGTTTTTAGCTTATGAATATGATATTACAAGCACCGAACAAATGAAACATTTCCCAAAACTTAGCAAAGATCAATATTTAGTTTTAGTGTGGGAGCTTTTGTTTTTCCTGTGTGTATGTTCTTGCTCTTAAATTAATTTGAATAGTTTTATAATTTTCTGTTAAATTAATAATATTTCATGTTTCGAGAAACACATCTATTATTGAAGGCATAACTATCATTTTTATTCAAAATATGTTCAGTAGTACTCAAGATTAGACTGGGTAATCCAAAAGCAAGTGTATATTACACAATCTTCATTGAGACGGTAGTGATCCACTGACAACCCACTAGTTAATTTGTACAGTTTTTTTCTCAAAAGATATTTATTTTCCACACAAAAATATTTTTACACCCTTTATATGCTGAGGAAAAAGATCATTGACCAAAAGCTCAATCAAAGCATCATACACTTTGTACAAGATTTAGTGCAGCAATGTGATATACAGTATCTGTAAAATATAGCTAAGACTATAGAATAAATGTAAAGGTACTGAATATGATGCATGTTAATGGTAAACATTTTCAGTAACGGCTGTTGGCTGTTTGTGCCTGGTAGTTGGCAACATTTATGTCTGATTGTGTCTGTTAATGTCGCCCTTCTTTGGTGCATGTCATATCACCATATCCAATGTCGCCCTCCTTTGGTGCATGTCATATCTCCATATCCAATGTCGCCCTCCTTTGGTGCATGTCATATCACCATATCCAATGTCGCCCTCCTTTGGTGCATGTCATATCACCATATCCAGTGTCGCCCTCCTTTGGTACATGTCATATCACCATATCCAATGTCTCATTGTCGATAATTACATTGTATTAACCAAAGACTCCTCATCTTTCTACAGGTCATTATAAGAAACAAGTGTTGGCGCACAAAATACACGGCACTTGACCCGAGTTCAGAGACAGATTCGCAAGAAAATGGCCTGGAGATGGATACTTCTGACACATTCAGATGCTATTACGAAGGGAGGTTTTATGCACATGCAAAGTCATGGTTACCAATCGACGGAAACCCGTGTGTTACTTGTAGATGCAATGTGAGTAGAATAACTTGTTGAAATTAATTTGAATATGATTTCTCATTTCAGTATTAGAAAATTTAATAATTATAGATTCATTTGGTTAAAGAATAGCCAAAACCTTGTATACCGAACTACTTTAACCGTAGACAACAATTGCGTTCCTTTAAAACTATTGAAATTTAGCTATAGGTATATTACTGTAATACATATATTGAAATACGCTTACAATACTTTCTGACCGCCGTGGAATATTCCCCTGCTTTGAAAACTACTGCAGAAATAGAGAATATTAGGCTACTGTCTTTTGATAACATGTGATATCAGGTGAGGTAGATGCGGTCGGAAAAGGCGAGGCCTGCCGAGCCTTTTCCGGCCGTTATCGCCGAACCTGATATCACATGTTGTCAAAAGGCAGTGACCAATATTCTATTTATCATGCAAATCTTCATAGTGTATATTTTTGACACTTTTAGGGGCCTAAAATAGAATAAATACGGTATTTATAAAAGAAAAAGATTTCAAATTACTACATGTGCCTCGAAAAATAGTTCTACATTTCAAAAGGACAAAAATATAAACACGACATAAATATAGCTTTATAATTACCTTCATGAGACTATTTATAAATATTTTTGTGTTCTGATGTTATGATATTGTTTTGCAAACAAAATATTTGCAAAAGAAACACGCAAGAATTTCCAAGTAAAACACTGACATTTCAAAATGGCGGCGTTGGCTCAACACCACTGGGGTGTTCTTATTGTAAACAAACGAGGAACTTGAGAGTTGATGAGTGAAAAGTGTGCGGTTTAAAGACAGTTTTCAAGTTATGATAGGTAGCTGATAGGTTTCGGGCCATTTCATCCACGCATTAAGAACTTACTGTGAAAATTGGATAGTGATAAAAAAATGAAAATCAACTTTTTCTCAAATTTTGCCTCAAAATTGCTGTAGATGGATAGCAAATGATCTAACTAAGAAAATGAATACCAATAACCCTATGTTTATTTCAAAAAAAAAAATTCTACAGGGGATTTTCAATTTTATGGTGCCTTGCTGTTCGTTTTAAATCGTTCAATTTATCTATTTGGGCGTATTTTTATGCAATAACTACATCATGAACAATGATTTGTAAACAAAAATACAAAAATGATAGGATAAATGAAATGTTTTGATTACTTTTTCTCTGTGATTGCACTTGAGGAGTCTTGCTTGTTGAACTGGAAGTAGTCCGGCATGTGGGCGTGGTTAAAAAGTGTTATCACGTCAGTGACGTGATATCATTTTAAAATATCGGACGGGTGTTATCGGTCAGATTTAATGCTAGTTGCATGATAAAAACAAATTAATACTTTAGTAGTTCTATCTTCGGAAATCAAATGCGGAGAGTATGTGAAGTGTTAAGCATTAATGACGTAGGCTTAATAGTGTCATGGTGAGATCGCTCACCGTTCGACGTCTATTTTGTACGTCGTACGTCAGTTCACATTTGACAAATGTTGGTGAAACTTGGCAGGGATATTACTTGCATGAAGTTCTATCACATTCGTTCAAATAATTTCATTCCATACAGAACTCTGGTTGTAATGGTAACGGATAAGAAAACTTTGAAAAATCGTCTATCCTGAAACTACAAAGCCTAGAGCTTAGATACTAACCAAGCAGCATTGCCTAGTGGATCGCTGCCAATATTGTGCAAATCATGACCCCTGGGTCAAAATTGATCCCGCCCGGGGTTCACTTGATTTACATAAGCTAGGAAATAGGAGAGAATTTAGATATCGTCTTCCCCAAAACAACAAGACATTGGGCTTAGATATTTGGTGTGTAACATTGTCTAGATAACGTCTACCAAGATTGTTCAACTCATGCCACTTGGGTCAAATTGACCAAATCCAGGGGGTCACAATAAAGCTAAAAACATAGGCGGGATTCCGATATCTATGATATCAACTGTACAGAAGGAAAGTTTTGGTAGATAGAGCAGGTAAGCAAGTAAGACTAATTTATACATGATTGGTATTCTCTTATTTTTTTGAAAATAGTAAATATGACATTTTGAGACTCAGGGAACGATATGACACACATATCTTCTAAAAATGAATTACATGTAGTAAACTATTTCATCATTGTATTTATTTTTTGTTTTATATTGTTTTGGTCACATCGGCGAAAATATTTTCAGTTCCGAACAGGAATATAACTGAACACTTAATTTGGTATAAACGTGATGCAAGAGAGGATATATAATAACATTTTATGTTGAGATCTGCTTTAAACAAGTTTATCACCCCCAGAAAAAATGCAGTCAGTTCGTAATATAATTATTGTTCTTGTTCAGTGTTCCTAACTAATTCGACCTGGTCATTCTAAAACACAGATTTATTACTGAATACATTGTATAAAATGGATCCCTATTGAACATGAACAAAATATTTGAATTTGGTATTGATCTTAGCTTGCAAGAAACGTGATTTTATCATTTGCCTCTTGTAGGAATACTCTGGAAGTAACTGTCACCTTTGTTTTTGTTTTCGCTTTTTTGTGCAGCCACGGATAACAGATGTAAATTACTTTTAAGGTTTCGGGCAAATAACATTAATTATTTCGAGTGGATTAATAATTAAATATCTTAAGGGCTATGAAATCAAATTCGAAAGCAGCAAAAAAATGTATGACTAACTTTTACATAAAAAACGATAATTGAAATGAAAGGCAAGGTTTTAGTTTTGATTTGAACTAAAGCAATTCCTTGCATTAAGATCGCTGAGAGAAGGAAGTGCTTCCTGTTTGCTGCCAGAAAACCGTGTAAGCGTTATATTTACAGTTGCTTGGAAAGCGATCTTTTTGAATACTAGCAACGGCAAGGACAAGCTCATCGTTTAAGAAAGTTTATAATTGAGAGCGCGGTAAGTGTACGCGTCTATATGGAATACTTCTTATTACGCTGATTATGAGAGAGTGTGGAAGGGAGCCAATGGATTGACATTTTATGTCTGTTTTTGATTAGTTGAAACTGTTATTACCTTACTTAAGAAAAATCCTGTCCTGCCGTTAATATCAAGAATTACGTGAAGTATAATACAGTTTAGAGAGCGAACATGCTCGTTAAATCATTTTTCAACGAGGAAACCACTTATCCCTTTAATTAATACTGGTTCCTCATTAACGCCGAGTGCCAAGCTAATTAAAAAATTGTATGTAAGGGCAGCCAATGGACGTGACTATTTCAGTCATGTGATGATTACAATCACATTAATTATTTTCATTCGCATTTTTTCCAAAACTGTTTCATATGACCTCTATACTTTATATTTAATCAAAGGACTGAAAGTACTGGGGAATCGATTGTCTCTGAACAACGCAGACTGCACACATACCTGTGTAAATATCAGGACAACCCTTAAAATATTAAAGTTATAAAACTGGAGACACAACTGTCCACAAATTTGACCTATAACCATAAACTTTACTTTTGAGATAGAAACCCATGTACTTACCTTTTGCTTTCATGAAAAAATACACAAAAAATGGTAATAAATTATTTTCTGACAAAGCCCCGTATACACTGTTCTATATGTGAATAATAATGAATGACTTATTACCATTTTGTGTGTATTTTTTCATGATAGGGTGTTATTTAGGTATATTTTTGGTATTTTGATAAAATTCCAGGGCAGTTCAGTACTCTGGTACCAGTGATGACAATGTCCTTATGGTCCGACTGTATATGCGTTATTTAACCGTCCCAAAATATGATGTCACCAATCAGAATTGACGTTACCACGTTAGTTATAAAACCAAAATTTAAGATGAAAAGGTTATTAATATAGAATAATATATGCATGCTAATGTCCACTGGATGAATGATCATATATAATATACATTTTGTATTGTATTGTATTGTATATTAGTCTGGCCAATACAATATTTGTTAGAAGTTATATACAGATACATTACTATGTTTGTGAGGATTGAAATAGTTTCCAGTTATCTTAGCAGTAAATCAAAACGAAAAGAAATCTGGTATCGGAAAATGTCATAAAGAGTACGATTAATTCATGTTTCCAGTGTTGCGAACTTGGAGGAGTGACTGTGGCATCTTTACAGAGAAATTACTTCAGGGCAAATAGAAAACTGATTGTAAATCTTTTTTTCAGCCTGACTGCCATTGCTTCCCTAAAATCAGTCCGCGTATTTTTTTTTACTTCGGCTTCGTTCTCGGCAAGTCTTGAATCACTGAACATCCTAACATTTGCTCTATCTATATAGGTCTCTAATGCTTATCTCTTATTTCGTAATTGCAGCACAATGGATGATTATACCACGCTGAATCAACCGTAAACTTTATGTGTCTATAATCAAACGCTTGTAAAATATGTGTCAATGTGATATTCCGTATTACACTGGTTTATCTCTACATCTGCCATCACTGGGATTTTATCATATAGTCTGGGCGTCTAGACATACATTTGTAATGTGTGTTTATTTTACTCGGATAAACCTATAGCCCACACTTTCCTCCAGCCGCTTGTACAGTTTAAATACAGTTTAAACCACACTACAGCGCTTTTTACTTCAATTTATATCATAGTATGAAAGTTTACATCAATTGAACAGGGCTGAAGTCAAGGTGATGGGAAGTTTTTAATTTAATTGTTTTTTTTTTCAAATATACCCATCGAAATAACAGCTTTGTCTAATTCTCGTCTCCTGTGGACGTCCCGAGGCCGAGTCTAAACGAAAGGTCGAATTCCCCATTCCGTGTGTGCCAGCCACACGTGTCAAATTGCCATCCATTTGTGAAAAAACGTCCACTCCAATGCGGGGAAAATCATGAATAAGTACATAATCATATATATGTGTTTTTATTTGTTTTATAGAGAGGAAATGTACACTGTGATCAAATGGTGTGCCCACCAACGTCATGCAAATACCCAATCAAAAGAGACGGCGAGTGTTGTCATATCTGTGATGGTAAGTGAGTCTTTCGTCTGTAGTAGAAAGATGCTTTAACATAAAGCTCTGTTGTATGAAAGCCAGCACTATAACTCGAGCGAATATCAAGGTTAAAATAGACAACAATATATTAAAGTAATATCTTGCTTTTTGTTCTAGATGACAACGATACAGAAAGAAAACATTCGGGAAGTTGTTATTTCGATGGCGACAAGCGTTGGCATCCAGTAGGAACATCCTGGCATCCATACGTCCCTCCATTCGGATACTCGAAATGTGCTCTTTGTAACTGTATGGTAAGTTAATTTCTATGAAAAGCCGTGACTGCCTTATATATAGCGTTTACACATTTTGAAAGAGCTGACAAACTGATAGTCTGGTGTTACCTGCCCCTACCCATACGGTACGGGTCAGGCAAAGTTCAATAATGGCGGCGCCCACACTTAGTCACCATCAATTGTTTACATTGAGTTAATAGGGTGTTTTATGTATGAGTTGATCATTCAAAAAACCTTGCAGTATGGGATTTGTCAATAAAAACCCATTGTTAATTGCTTATAATATTTGATTGACCAGCAAAATATAACGAGAAATAAACAACAGGAAAAATAGCCGTGTTTTCGGACGTGGTAGACATTCATGGGCATTTCGGATATTTAGTCTGTATACTTCGCAGCTGTTCTATATATAGGAATTGAATATGTATGTATTATTTAAGCAAACACTTTTAAGATCATTCACCGTGGCTCAGTGGGTAAGTCACTTACACTGTAATGTTATGGGCGAGGTTTGAATCCCACCGGCGACACTTCTTTTCTTTTTTTTTCGTTTTCTTATCTAAATTTGAACATTTTTAGGCTCGAACATGGCAAAAAATAAATACAAAAAAATCAAATCAAATCAAACATATCCGAAATGTCTTCTTGAAGTAACTTGTCCGAAATATAGTACACTTACTAGTAATACTTTTTCAACGTTTACAACGTTCACAGATTGAGCATTCAAAAAACCTTTCGTCTTTTAAAACTATGTCAATAACTTTTTCAAATAAGCATATTAGTTTTGAATGATCAATACTTTTATCATTTCACTATATAAACGGTGTACTTTTGGTTTGGTTTCGTCTTAGCCTTCTAATGGCCTCAGACCACAGTTATTTTTACTATATGTTCTATATAAACACTATGCCAGCTGGCAATTTCTCTGACATCCCAATCAAATAAAACTAACCTGTTCTGAATAATATCATCCAAGTGCAACATTTTAAGCTCCAGTAAACTATAGGTTGACCGGCATTTTTTTTCACCATTTCAGGTCAAAGTTCATGAGTATGAATGATCTCTGTAAATGGTCGGAACCATGCAAAATCACTACTGTAAACAAGCAGTCAAGTAATATTTTCTGACATAAAAACTTCAATAAAATTATCATTTTCATGCTATTTTAGGTCTTCTCTTCCAATAAATGCCCTTTATCCTATATCTTTCATTAAAAAAATTATAAATATCCAGCATCAAACACAAGCACTATTTTACCTATAACTGCTTCCGTATTGTGGTCAACCAAGGGCAAATAACTGTGGTCTGATGCCTAATGGCCGTTTTAACACTCCGGTATAGGCTAAAATTCTTCCTCAGGTATAAACACTTAAAAACGCACAGGTATTCGAAATCTAATTTAGTAAACTGAAATCGGTTGTGTAAAGTATAACTTATTAGTTAAATCTTTTGGATGACTTTACAAAGTCATTCAGAATTTCAAGTATGACTCTGCGATACTCGTTGTGTGGGTCATCTTCTTGTTCGGTCAGCAACAAGTGTTCACTAAAGTCATTCAATCCGGTATATAGGAAAATTTCTTGTTTGAATTTCTCCCGGAGACCCTCATATATTGTGCAATCTGATAAAAAGTGAGCAACAGTCTCTGGTTCTCCACAGCTACAGATTGGTGAATTTTCTATGCCGACTTTATGGAGGTAGTCTTTCAGACAGTAACCACTTTGTAAATGAAGCATTGGCTTTTGGCTGCTGAATCCATTGAAGCCAATATGCTTGGGCTTTACTTTTTGCCTGAATTGGTAGAGGTGTCGACCGTTGTTACTAATTTCCCATCTCCTTTGCCACTTAATTTTTTGTTGATTCTCGGGCTGACATCCTGATATCTCTTTGGCTTGTAACTGTCCCCTCGTCACTCATAGCCTCTGCTTCAACTGCAAACATCGTTCGCAAGCCGGTCTGCTGTTTCATTACCTGTAATGCCTGCATGCCCTGGCGTCCAATTGATGTTGATATCTATATTTGAGTTGTTTAATTCTTCCCATAACTGTTTAATTTCCATGAACAGATGTTTGTACGCGTTGTTATCCCAGCCCAGTTTAATGATTCCAACTGCAGATTCGCTGTCACTAAGAATGACAAGACTGCGTATGTCATGCCTTTTCCTTTCTTCCAACATAGCTTCTAGAGTTATTTTTATGGCAACCATTTCGCCAACCAGAATTGACCCTGATGTAGAGACTGGTTGTTTCAGCTCTAGAAGATCATGATTGGGTAGGAGGACACATGCCCCAGCACCACAGGGGCCCGGGTTTCCTTTACATGAACCGTCCATAAATGCCACTGCAGTCTTGTCATTGATGCTGGACAGGATTTCGGTGATGATTTCTTTAGCCATTTCCTCTTGTTTTGGGGTTCTATTTTTAGATGATCCTAGGTTATTCCAGTATTCTGGTCTTGATCGGCTTGGTTGTAAATATTCCAAGTATGAAAATTCTGGCTCGATGGTTTGCATGGGAGTATCAGTGAGGGATTTCATGTCATCAAACTGGAGTAACATATGTCCGAAAGGGGAATGGATTTTTTCGCTTATAAATTCAGGATGTTCGTCTTTGTAACTTGACATGCAAATGGCTATGGGATTACTTCTGTTTTTTCCTAGTATTTTCCCGCATTCTCTTAAACTCAATTCTTCGCGCCTAAGATCAAGTGGCAGTATTCCACATAAGACTTCAACTGCATCTCCGCTGGCTTATATATATATATGAGCATCCACTGGGCGCCGCCATTATTGAGCTTTGCCTGACGTACTGTAGCATGCCAGTACGACAGGGAACCAGACTAACAAACTGTACACACTTTACATATAATGTCCATTTCATATACATGTATAGTATATATGACCATTTACAACCGCATTGTTGTTACGTACAACTTAGTCGACCGATTTCTGTCAAAATAAAATAAATAAATGAGGTATAAAGCATGCAGATATTTAACACATTAGTGGAGATGATCTAGATATTTGTTGTTTTGAAAGTGTATGAATTATCTATTCGTTGCCCAAAATCTTTGCTTACCCGGCCGAAGTAGAAACAACATCGCGTGTAATAAAACGCATAAATGCATCAAGTGTTAATTTACTTGTGGCAAATAATATGTCTTGCATTTTTCGCAACGCCACTCTCCCATTTGAAGGTCGCTTAAATATATCTCTCAAATGCTAGAAAAAGGCACAAAAGCCAAAAGCTTTAATTTCCAAATCTATTTTGCTTTGTAAGATACTAGCATAGTCCAATCCTCATAAACTAGCAACATTCTATTGCATCATACGTGTGTATAGATCTTAATATATGAAGTCATATTTGTATGCAGTTACAAATAACGTCTTTTTAATTGAATTTAAAGCAATCGTCGTTGGAAGTGAACTGTACCCGGATACCGTGTCCAGAACTGACATGTCCGAAGCAGCAGCGAGTCAGAGTGAAGCCAGATGACTGTTGTCAAGTATGTAGAGGTATGGAACATGTACATTCTTTTTTTTTTGTCTTTTTTGCAACAGGTTTTTTGTTCGTTAGCACTTCCACATTTACCGGAAAGACTTTACCTAACACACGTTTCTCGGATTAAATATAGCTACAGAAGTTCAAAATTTTTCACAAGAAAATAAATGTAAGAAAGCGCTTCATAACGTTTAATAATATAATTGAAAAAGATAAAAGAGTAGGTTTTACGATATGCACTTACTGTGTACAAATAACAGTAAATTTCGTCAGTAAGACATCGTTGTAGGTAATGTAAGAGACACGGGTAATTATAACATCCAAAAAAATTAGGTGTATTAATTACATTTAAAGTAATCATGGGCATTAATTACATCCAAAGTAATTATGGGCATTCATTACATCCTAAGTAAATATGAGCAATAATTACATCCTAAGTAATTATGGGCATTAATAACATCCAAAGTAAGTATGGGCATTAATTACATTCAAAGTAAATATGAGCAATAATTACATCCAAAGTAATTATAGGCATTAATTACATCCAAAGTAATATTGGGCATTAATTACATTCAAAGTAATCATGGGCATTAATTACATCCAAAGTGATTATGAGCATTAATTACATCCAAAGTAATTATAGGCATTGATAACATCCAAAGTAATTATAGGCATTAATTACATCCAAAGTAATCATTGGCATTAATTACATTCAAAGTAATCATGGGCATTAATTACATCCAAAGTGATTATGCGCATTAATTACATCCAAAGTAATTATAGGCATTAATAACATCCAAGGTAATTACGGACATTTATTACATCCAAAGTAATTATGAGCATTAATTACATCCAAAGTAATTATGGGCAGTAATAAAATCCAAAGTAATTTTGAGCATTAATTACATCCAAAGTAATTATGGGCATTAATAAAATCCAAAATAATTTTGGGCATTAATTACATCCAAAGTAATTATGGGCAGTAATAAAATCCAAAGTAATTTTGGGCATTTATTACATCCAAAGTAATTATGGGCATTAATAACAACCAAAGTAATCATGGGCATGAATTACATCCAAAGTAATCATGGGCATGAATTACATCCAAAGTAATTACGGGCATTAATAACAACCAAAGTAATTATGGGCATGAATTACATCCGAAGTTTTTATGGGCATTATTAACATCCAAAGTAATTATGGGCATTAATTACACTTCATGTAGTCATAAAATGAGATTGCCTTTGAAATGATAGCACTCCTTATACCGTAGGCGTTTTAATATATTTGCTCTCAGAGTTCCGAATTGCCCTGTTTGTTACTGTCGTAATGTTATTTAATCAACGACTGTTTATGCAAATGCACACATGCCTCGCTGATAATTCGCCTAATTTAAATAAAGCCGTATATATAGTTTTGATTTGCACGGTGCCTTTTTCACATTTCCCCCTACATAAACATCTCAAAAGTAGATTTAGAGAGGTATTTAAGTGCGACAGAATACAAATGTTAATTTTTCAAGACATAGAAATAGTTTGCCATCATTTGACAGTAAAGAAAAATGTCTTGTCTGACCGACATTTATATTAATAGTAAGCGATACGTCAGTCAGATGACTTCAAGTCTTATCTAGCTTGTGTGTTTTGACTTCAAACCGAATTTGCTGCCACATTTGTATTACAAGGGACATGTCAAACACAACGCTAAAACGAGTTACAATTTGTTATAACTATGTAGAAACAGGTGAATATTTTGCACTAGATGTTATCGTTTTTTTCTTGGAATCCGGAAAGTGTTTCCTTTGGTTTTGTTTATATGTTCATTGTTTATTGAGGTTCTATTTACAATGAATTGCCGGTATAACGAATGTGTCAGAAGCTGTGTAAAAATATGATCTTGTAACAGAGATTCTTGTCCAGTAAAAGCATTCGATATTGAAGCGCGGTGCATAACAATACAATTCCTCTAATCTAAAATACTATATAACATGAAGGTAGAATTTCAAGCATCAAATATACAGAAACCATTTTAAGAAGCATGACACTGAGTGAATCACTGTCGACTGTCCAGAATATTTGTCAATTAAGTTATTAAACACACCGATATCATTGGCGTCCTTTGTTAGGGTTCTTTGCCATTTTTGCGCGCTTGTAGAAAATAGCAAAATCACATTGATTAGTACTTTAACTTTAAATCGATGGTTTAGGAATGGGCGAAGAAAACAACATGCAGATTCTGACATTTGATGTTTTCATATTTGAAAGGTTGTAGCTGAAAATTAATGACAAATGAGTAAAATAGATCCTTTCTTCCTGTGTACTTGTGTTAAATATTCACTCGGCAATGTTCCCCTACCTGCTGATTAAGAGGGATTATTCTGATTTGCATGAGAACTAAACTTAACTCATTTAAACTATATAATTTTTATATATGCTCATTATTTAAAGGTCCAATACTAACGAAAGCAAAAATCAAATATTCTTTAAAAAACACAGAAATAAGTTATTTTTAATAAAAGATTAAAGTTGGTATGTAGAAATTCTAAATAAACTCCAGTACATGTACAATTATTTTTCTATGCATTATGAACAAAGTTAAAAAGACCTGGGTAGTCATTTTGTCGAATCACTGAGATTTCAACATAATACACATACTTTTCTTCGTGTTCCAAACACTTTCTGTAAATGTTAACCTGCAAATCTTCATTATTTAGTGTCTTGCATAAGGTAATGTAATTGCCATTGAAATAACTGTCACTTAATTTTCGCTTAGTAGTGGACCTTTAAGCATAAAAAAGGAATTTCTCCCGTTCGTCCGTGTCCCGAGAACGGCAATTAAAGTCATATATCCGTTCAAGGAGATCGTCATGTTAATGGCAGAATCATAAGTTGCTTGCATAAATATTGCTGAAGTTATATAACCAAACTATATTATTCTGTCCGTTTTATGCTCATTGAATATAGAGGAGATTAGTTAAATCTGTTTTGACTCTCCAAGTCACAAATTGTTAATCATAGCCATCACTTCTGACGGGTATATTCTGATTTATATCTATCAATAAGAGAAATAATTCGACATAACTCTTTATTTACATGTTTTGCAAAGCATTCACTATGTTTCCTGCATCGTTCTTCATCACAGCTCAATATGGAAATTTCGGAGGGTAATTTAAATATCCTCTTCGTTATATGGATGAAAAAGCAATTGTTATATTCGTGGTTAAGACATATTTTGTTGTCTCCCATAATTTAATTCGCGAGCTTACAGCTAATCTGCATTTCCAGGTGACAATGACGCCGGTCTACGTTCTCAAAACATATTTATGAAGGTAAAGCCAAAAGGAAAAGAAGGTAGGAATCATAATATTAATTACCACCTGATTTACAAGAAGCATCCGTTATCTCTGAAAATTGAAATATTATTTAGCTTTCATTCAAATTAAAAATCATTTTCGGAATATCTAACTATCTGCTTTGCTAATTCATTATTACAGCGCTTAGTGCGATGTCAGATATAAATGTTTACCTGTTATATTGGATGTTAACTTCAGGATGTACGTTTGGCGGGAGTTTATACCAGCATGGTGACAAGTGGCGTCCTGTACTACACCCATTCGGTGAGATGAAATGTTACACGTGCACGTGCAAGGTGAGGTTTGGTGATGCAGTTTAACACACTGCTCACTTTGCTTATTTCTCCGTATGTATGTCGGCTAACAGTTTTGTAAAATACAGAATCTCGTCCTTAACCCTTATCCCGCTAAAGTTTTATATTCATTTCTCAGTTTTACAATGCTCTAGTCGCAAACTTTAAGGCAGAATCAGTCACCAGTAAAGATTGAACCCATAAATATTTCCCTTGCAATGTTTTCAAATTCAGTAATTTAACTCTAACCAAACACTTAATTAAGATATTTGTTTTTGAACCTATGAATATTGTAATTTCCTAATTCCATTGTTTAAACTTCAGCAATTTTAGGTAGCGACTGTCAAAGGCTAGAATTTCATCCGCCAAAATTTTCAAATGTATCTATCTTATCATCGTATTTAGAAATTCTGTAAACATTTTTAAAAAGTCTTTTCAAATTTTAAGCAAATGGAACAAACCAAAATGTTATTACATAAAGATATAAGGCAATATATCTTATAAAATGCCATGTCTATCATTATTTTCAACTAGGTCAACTGTGCCAAAATGTTTTCATTTATTTTATTCTGCTTAAAGGGGCATACGCTACATCTAGCAGATACTTTTCTCAAAATTTCAAATACATGTACGACAGTATTGAACAGGTGTAACGTGCCTTCATAGAAGATACTGGTTTTATTCCAGATATGTGAGCCTGATAAAGTATTGATAAAGAAGTATTCTAGCTGTTCTGAAACTTTTTTAATTTATTTAAATAGGATTAATAGACTACTTTTAATATTGTAATATAATATAATTTAATGTAAATTATAGCATGTGATCACGTGTGCTGTGTACTCTTTTATTGTCTCTCATAATTCTTGTTAGAATGGCAGACATGTTAGTCACTGTTTTTATATTGCATGAAATGTACATTATGTGTAACATGTATAGTGAGACAGAAATAAAAGATTTATATATATGTAAAATTTAGGATATGTCTCATTAAGGAAACCGTACCATATAGTTCTGAATTATATCTGCAAATTGATTATTATTATAATTTATTAATATTTATTATTTTCTCAATGTGCTTTGATAAAACGATATAACCCCCTTACGATACAATAATAGCTAAGAATTTGTAACAAATTGTTCAAGAGAGGGGGGCGCCCCCCCCCCCCCCGGGAATTTTGTATTATATTCGGATTCATTGATATTGGGGATTTTCCCTAGCTGTAAGAAAATGTAAGATATTTTATAACAGTGACTTATATATTTCTACTTAATGAGAAAATACCTTTCCAAAAATGTAATGGTTTACATACTTTCTAAACACAATAAAAAGATACATTACAAACGTTTAGATATTTTAGCGAATGAAATTTTTAGCTTTTGTCAGGAGCAACCTTAACCCCACAAAACACTTGATTAAGAATTTTGTAGTTAAACCCATGAATATTGTAACTTCAATTCTCAAAGTTCAAACTTCAATAATTCAACCCTATTACAACACTAGACTGTGGACACGATACTAGTGTCTGTTTCAGGCCTCTGGCTGTCCCTCTGTCTGTCCCCCCGTCTGCGCACACGATATTTTCAAACACGACGTATGCTTCCATATCGCTATGTAATATATAGAATTGTGTTTTTTACAGTCTATAAAAATATCTTTTAAGGTTTATTTTACTGTTCTTATTACGGTGGATCTAAACTGAATTGCCACAGGAATTACGTTTCAAAGCTTCTCATAGAAACCATTCATTCAGTATTTATGTGGAGCATATATGAACCAACAGAGCCTGTAAAAACGGAAAGATTAAATTACATTTAACAACCAATTCCTATAGGAAAATTCACTAATCACAAAATCACAGATGAACATTAATTGTAATTTGTGAAGTTGCTAATCTTGTGTCAGAATATTGTTGATTTATTGTTAAAAATGGCCACAAGAGGTTAAGCCTTCTCCGCCTAACACAGTTTAAGTCTTGCAATATGCTTCTACATCGAGTTAGAGGTAGACACAACGTAATTTATTGACAAGACACTTGTTATTTTTATAGCAACAACAGTAAACCTCCATTAAAGCTGCTCGTTCATAGTTTCCGGTTGAAAAGATAAATTTCTCCAAAATGATATATAAAACATAAAATGTAAATGTAATGGCTATAATAAACAACAAAAATTCAAAATCAACATGATTGCAATTTGAGAAAATATGTTGAAAATGTTGGTGAGCTTGGTTTTACGCCATTGCTATATATATATATATATATATATATATATATATATGTATATTTCAAAAGATTGGATTTGAAAACGTTTTACGCTTTGTAATTTGGTAGCGTATTCAAAAATACAGTAATACTTAAACGAATTTATAGAGGAACTTTTTTTGATTGATGATAAATTCTAAAATATGGTTATTTTAGACAGTCCGAAGAACCCCCTTTTCACCAAAATCTGGCAGCGCGGCTGTTCCATGTATATGAACCATTTTTGGTAGCCATTTTACAGTGGTATATGTAAAAGCTTACATGTTGTCGTCACTGCGAAGCCAACAACATTTTAAACGGAGTCGACTATGCTAAAATTATGACACATGTAGATTGAAATGCCTTCACAGTAGTTTCACGCCGGAATCTAGTAAACTATGCCTATTGTTATACAAGGTGTTGAACAAACGAAACTTAAATTGAGTATTTCGGTGCAATGTTACAGAACGGGAAATCTCGATGCAGAAAACAAAAATGTCAGCCGTTAGACTGTAAACAACAGTACAGACCGTCGGGGAAGTGCTGCCCTGTATGTTCAGGTGAGGTTTTAGCTTTTTTTGTTCACTCTTCAGCGTATCACCAGCTGTCTCTCAGGTGCGCTCTGGTTCGGTAAAGCGATTCTGGACCGATAGTATATCTTGTAATCATTTTTGCACAATTTATACGAATGTAGTTTAAAAAATTACATCTATTTTTGGATGCCATAATAATCCCTACCGTGCATTTCTTTGTTTCATTTGGAAATAATATATGTCACAATTGTGTATAAAAAGTAAACTCAAAAGATAAAATCAAATTAGTTCTTTTAAACGTACATGTGCATAATACTTTAATTATATCATTTACTGAATTCTCAAAAAGTCTTAAAAAGACGGATTTGGGTATCGCACCTCTGCCATGTCTGTCCGTACGCACTGACCTGTATAACTCTTATTCAAATATTAGAAGTCATTGGCTAACGTTCATTGTTCCAGGGCGTTTTAACAATGCTGTTTAATAGAGTAAGAACCATAACTCTATCTGGTCCCGATTTTAATAATCCCTGTGTAATTTTTCTTGTGTGGCAGGTACCTTAAAAGTTTTTGTTGAATCTTCACAATGATGAACGGTGACATTGGATTTAAGAATATTGTCTCTGCTTTTCGTCCTTTTTCAATTAACCTCTTTGCTAATTATTCTATTCCCGAATATACTAATTTAAAAAATTGAATGGAATTCCTTTACATCAAATCTATGTATTTGTAACCGAACAAGGAGGATATCAACGCGAGGTGCAGTGTCTAAGAACCATTTATTTGTTTTATTTTAAATTATCGTTTGTGTTACTTATTTTTGTCTAAAGCAGTGACGTGAGGGTAGTCATCACTTACGTGATTTTTTGTGTGAGATGGAAACTTGAATGTTCAATAAATGGTTTCGCATTCTCTTGGTCGTTTAATATAATAACTTATTTCTTTTCAGAAAAGTTGAAGGCGCCCAGGACAGTTGCCAGAAACGGAATAATCGGATGAATTATGAAACGCCATGTGCTTTCTATTATTGTTGATGTTGTTGTTAATTTTATTACACTTTGTTTGTTTCAAAATTGCCGTGAAATAGATGGCCGACAATTGACATTAAAAAGTATTCGACCCTTTCAGTCATCATTTCAATTTCTAGTACTCAGCATCCATTTATCGTCATCATAAAAAAGTCGTGCAGGTGCAAAACACATTGCAGCACCTGTTCTATCGTTTACTCAATAAAACCTTAGTGTGAATTGATATTAAGATGAATTACATTTTATATGTCTTTATGGCATTGTGCGCATGTTAAAGGTACATTATACCATTTATGTATAACGAAGACTATTTACTTAACGCCAATTGGTTACTCTACTGCTTCCTTTTCATGTCCAGACAGTGATCACATTTTCACTCCTTTCATCAGTCCATCCGTCCCGATTTGCGCGGAGCATAACTCGAAAAATATTATAAATGAAAGGAAGTGCAGTGCACAAGAACCATAACTCTAGCTTAGTGTTTTAGGATTACTGCCATTATCTACATGTCTTGTGCAAAGCATAACTCGAAATGTATTGAAGGGAGTCAATGAAGTGTTGCTATTTTTCAATCAAAGCTGACTTTCGGAGGCATATTTCACTTTATAGTTACAGCCATTTTGCCCTCAGTTTCTGTAAAACATATGTTTAATTGTGCTTTTGTTGCTATTTGACAAAGCGTCTGGAGACAGTCTAAACCACTACATTTTCAACAAAATCTGTTATGTGTTTTAAGTAAAAACTTTTAGAACAAACAATGTTTAAGAACACAGAAGATAATAATGTCATTGAAAGTCACCTCATGCAGAGTAATAAAACCATAGTAACTGTTAGAGTTACGTGTGCTCTTCTGTCGAACATTAACAATCTGAGTATAAAAGAAGTAACTAAAAGCTACACTGACCTCCGAATTTTGATTTTTTGAAAGGTTTTTGAGAAATTGCCATAGCAATATATTCAATATTTTTCATTTCCGGCAAATTTATTACAATCTGTGAGAAAAGTAGAAACTAACTGTTGATAATGAAACTAGACAAAAATAGTCATGGGTTTCCATGCATTTAAATGGCGGAAAACATCTGAGTAATGTCATAAAGCCTGTTTTTTTCCTCATATCGCCGAACGTATATTATTTCATATATAAATCTTTACATTAGACCGGTGTTTCCTGAATACATGCACTTAAAGTTAAATCTGGAATTGTTATGGCTTCTTCCGGCATATTCTTGGCGACACAATTTACATGTATTTGAAATAATTGTCTATACTCTACTAACGTAATGTCTTCCATATGTTTGTGTTGAACGGGTAAAATATTAGACTAGCTTCCATTCATCGTGATTTATTTCATGAAAATCATCCATTGTGTCTGTAAAATGTGTTATATATGAATTCATGCATTAAATAGGATGGTATGCTAAATTTGTTTTACAATGTATTTGAGAGAAAATGGTACTAATTCTCTGCGAAAATATCGCCGTTGTCCATTGTACCGGGAAAAAAGATTAATGCCACTAAAATAACATCATAACATTTAAGTTAGAGGGTCTGTTTGCGGAATAAGTCAATATATGAACTGCATGTACTACTTACTAGTATGTAGATGTACGAATTTCAAAGGCTGATTTATTCAGCTTCCATTTACGTATAATTTACTGACTGTCAAATATTTATATTTATGCAAAAGATTTACACTTTTAGTTATAAGAAAGCCGTTTTATGTCAGTTTGTATAATAAATCCTCAATTATTCTAATTGGAAAGATAATAAAAGTCACCCAAACATCTGACCCTAGTAAACTTCCGTGTGTTTAAAACAAAAGAAATATTTGAAATGAATACAACAAACGTCACCAGTCTTATTAAGTAAGTTATATACGGCCAACTGTCATATTTAATTAAAGGATTATACATGACAATTTGTGCAATTTGTGTATATTCAGCACCTAACAATTTCAATTATTAAACAAGAATATTCACTATTCTAATTGAAGTGAAACGTTTAATACAGTTATTACACAAACGAGAATAAAACTGCACACTTCTGTCTATATTTACGCAATTGTGAAATGCTAAATATCTTGTAGGAATATGTCTGCATGATATATTTAAACAGTTCTAGATATTGGGTCATAATTTTAGACACGGCGGTTTTTATATGTCACTCTTCCCTTGCCAGAGGAAAATTAGATCCTCCACGTTGGTCATCTTCTTACAAGGGCCTTCAATCATGAAGGTAAACAGTTTGAATGTGTTATTGTCAAAAAGCGTTTTCATTACACAAAAATCTAAGATATATTCCTACGAAGATAATTTAGCAAGATTTTTCCAAATAATTATGTATCTGTCAAAAGAACAAAAGAATTACTGAAATATAGGGAGGGATATTTCCCCTTTATATATTGGGAACTCTAAAAGACTTTTCATCTTCCATGTGTCATATTTTGAAATGATATTAATTAAATGACTCTCATATCTAAAGTTCAAACAAAATTGTTCACAGTTGTTTCATAAAATGCATGGATGCTAGTGAGCAAAGCTCATTTTTTCAATATCCCTATATACATTATAAAGTACATACACCTCAAAATCCACTGACCGGATTAGAAAATATATCAAAGGAATGACCCTAAGTTTAGTTTCTGTCAACATGTTCAAGAGATGCAGTCATTTAAAAACTTGACTCGCTGAAGTGACTAGATTTATGTTTTTATCTTAACACTGTTATTCAGAATATCACAGCTTAGTGGGATAAAAAGTTTTTAGGGACTGCGACTATTTTTCCGAAGTGAGCGATAAAGGACGATAATGACTCTTTTACTGAACGTGTAACCGCGGCAAATCCAAGGTGTATGACCTAGAGTACTACTGACCCAAATTTATACCTTGTGGTTTTTTTTCGCATGACATGCTGGAAAGTGTACCGAATCATATTTTCTTCTTACAAAATATAATTAATTTTTTGTGAAAGTTTGGAAATTAAATGTGTCAAAATGATAAAGGGGTCCTGTCGCAATAGTCGTAAAACTAAGCAATAAAACGATGAGAAGACTACCATTAACTATATATGAGGGTTGTTCGAAAATTCATAGAAATTTAATTAACCAGCTTTCTAAAATAGAATTGTGTTTGCAGCTATCTAAATCATTATACTTTTTTGTATCTATACGTGCAGATACATGTTATAGGTAAAAGGCACCACTTCAAGAGTTTTCCTTCAACGGATAAATGCGTCTGGTGTGGTTACTGTTTTATCATAGAAGCTGACGTTTTAGTTTTTATTGAATGACTGAAACATTTAACTTTTTATACGCCCTAATTTCAAACCTTATCGAGTGGGTTTGTCAGTTCCTTGCTTAAAGCCTACTTGCGCCGTACGGAGACCATGGCATACCAAATTTGCAACTTATAGCTAGCCATATGAGTTTCAGTCGGCCAAATGTTAACTGTGTGATGTGCGAAATGCGATGATGAAAAGCGAAGCCAAATTGACAGTACATGTTTTTTCATCGAAACTTCTCGCATAGCCATCGTAACTTCGTGTATCGCTATCGTAACGTCTCGCATTGATATCGTAACGTCGTGTATTGCCATCGTAACGTTTTACTTCGTGCTCTGCCCCACTGAATTATTAGGTCCTCTTCTATACACTTAAGTAAATCCTAATGGCCAAATAACGCTCACCTGGCTACGGATGTCTGTAATACAATTACATCTCAGGAAGGGTCAGTTTTGACCGGGGGTCCGTCAAAGAGGCCCTATATATAATGCTGCGTTCCAAATATCTAAGCTCGTGGTTCTGTGGTTCTAAACAAGAAGTTTTTTTAAACCTATAAAAGCCTGTATTAAATCAACTGACCCTCGGGCGGGGTCAATTTTTACCTGTGGATCATGATTTTAACAATCTTGGTAAAGGTCAACTAGGTAATGCTACATGCCAAATATCTGAGCTCGAGGCATAAGAAGACTTTTAAAGATTTCCTGTAGAAATCTATGTAAAATCATGTGGCACCTAGGACAGGGACAAGTATGATCCGTGTGTCATGATTTGAACAATCTTGGTAGAGGTTCACAAGACAATGCTACATGCACAAGGAGGATTGGGGTTTGGAGAAGAAGATTTTCATGTGCGTTGCCATAGCAACAAGAGTTCTGCTTAGACATTCTTCATGTCAAAAACCTTTGATAAGGGTCACTTGTGGAATACTCGTGTGAAGTTTGGTTTAGATTGGTCTAGTAGTTCTTCACGAGAATATTTGAACGGACGCTGGATGAAAAACGTCAAACGATGAGTTGTCCTAATAGCTCACCATGGGAACAAGTGATCAGGTAAGCTTTTACTGTAGAGCTATAATAAATTATTTATTTCATGAAGGTAGCATATTAAGACAATGAATAAAATTCAACATTATTTACAATATGGCCTTCAAAGAAAATCACAAAGTAAGCAAAACAATCAAGAAAAATGTACAAAAATCACATAAAATATATAATTTACGAAAACTATCATACTACAAAATCAATTAATATTATGTCTTCTCTCATACTTTGTAGGCGCTCTCGCTGCTATAAACTAAACTGTAGATGAAGTAGGTACTTTTTTAAAGTTGTTTTGAATGCATGAGCTGTTGATTTATTTTTCACAATATCTGGAAGATCATTCCATACTTCCACGGCCGTTAACACGAATGTTTGTTTTTGGCCTAGGATGTACTAAATCTTTTTTTGTCGATGACCTCAAACTATAATGTTTGTTGTTTGAAAATGTGATTAAGTTTTTGACATAATCTAAGTGATGCAAATGTAGTGTTTCTGTTGAATGAATATTTGCATAAATTATGTTTAATTTGCTGTTTTTACAATTTTATGCAAATGAACCTGATTGAAATAAGAATCAATTAAAATATAAATGCATACAAATGATGAAATGGAAAACATACGAACAAAACCTTTTCCAAACGACAATTAAACTTTGATCTTTTTATAAACTCTCCCTAGAAATACGTGCTTAGAATTTCATAGTGAAATTTCTTGAATTGATATTACTTATTGCAGTTTTCTTTATGATAATAAACAGATAATGAATTCTTTCACAAAAGTAACATATTTTACATATTTTTTTGTTTTACCAATATTGTAGTTGCAGTAATAAACCGCAAAAAGAGACTCCAACCTATTTTCTATGTCTACATGTGAAGGAATACATGTACGGTTGATAGCTAATCAATGTCCTTAACAACTTGACCACGTAGTCGTTAAGCAACGGGGTTTGTTATACATTACATAAAAAAGAGAGCCAAGATAGCCTAGCATCACTCACCCGACTATAAAGGTCATCAATAGCAGAAAGAATCAAGTTTGACCTGAGGGTAGGGGTGGGAGGTCTGGGGGGGGGGGCATGGTTTGAACATTCTTTGTATAGGTCAACTAGGCAATGATGCATGACGTGGTTTCAGAGATATAGGTCTTTTAAATTAAAGTTTTTTCTTATATAAGCCTATCTAAAATCAGGAGACGCCCGGGCAGGGTGAATTTTGACCCGGGGGTCATGTTTTGAACTATCTTGGTAGAGGGTCACTAGGCAATGCCACATGCTAAATGTCCAAGCTCAAGGCCTTGTTATTTCAGAGACTGAAGAAGATTTTAAAATATTTCCCATATATAAGCCTCTGAAAAAACAAGTGACCCTCGGGTGGGATCAGTCAGAATTTGAACAATCTTAAAAGAGGTCCACTAATAAATGCCACATGCTAAATATGTAAGCTCTAGGCCTTGTGGTTTCATAGAAGAACTGTTCTTAAGGTTTTTCTTTCATACGCCTATATAAAAACAAGTGACCCCTGGGTGGTTTTAACTTTTACCCGGAGGTCATAATTTGAACAATCTTAGTAGAATCCACTAGGTTATGCCACATGCTAAATATCTAACCCATAGGCCTTGTGGTTTCAGAGAAGAAGATTTTTAAAGTTTTTGCTATATAAGCCTATGTAAAAACAAGTGACCCGGGGCGGGGTCAGTTTTCACCCGGGTTTCATACTTTGAACAATCTTGGTAGAGGTCCACTAGGCAATGCCACATGCTTAAGCTCTCGGCTTTCCTTTTCTTTAGAAGAAGGTTTTTAAAGTCTTTCATTTCTGCATGGAATGGAAATTATTTCAACAACTATGAGAGGGTTTCATGCAAGGAACATCCCTGCCAAGTTTTATCATCATTAGTGGTTTCAGAGGAGATGTTGTTTGAAGGAAAATGTTAAGGACGTACGATGTACGACGGAGGATGAGCGATCCTAATAGCTAATAGCTAAAATATTCCTGGAAGATCTTTTTTCGACGCAGCAGAAGGCCTATTAAGCTCGTTTTTGACCGGAATTTGGTAACATTTCAACTGCCGATGAAATCACAGTAGAATGTATAACATTTTTACTACGGCAAGGAAAACGCTTTCAGTCTTTTATGAACAGTTTTATCAGTTACCTCCAAACTAATGTTCATTATGATTCAGCGAAAATATACTTTCTCGACCAGTGAATAACTGTCAAAAATTCGAGTAACATATTTGAAAATAAAAACAAAAATTAAGTTTGTTTTCCTGATGCTAATGTCACGTGACATAAGCTCAGATTGGAGGGCCTTCGCTCTGTAAGCGAAGGGTCCCAGGTTTGCGTCTCGATCATGTGCACATTTTTCTCCCTCTTTCATTTCTTAAAGATAGTTCTTGCTAAACTTTAAGTTTTTTTAGACTTCTTTCTCTTCATTCATTATATTATGCGAAATACAGGTGCAAACAATTAAATCTCGCTCAATCGCAATCTTCGCAAGGAAAATGCAGTAAAATATTTAAAGTTCAATGTTTTTAAGCATAGAATTGCGGTTAACAGATGTAAGTTGGTGCTGCTGATGACAAGGCTATACAATCAAGTTCAATTCAGTTGCACCAATTCCTTCTGAGACCAACTCGACATTTAATTCAAACCAGTGTATGACTTGCTCTAAAAAGAACATTTATGTCCTTTGCAAGAAGAAAATTCCATACGTATTATTCAAGCGCTACCTTGACTCAGTATATATTCACTGTAAATCTATAGCAGGACTTCACTCAGACGATTTCAGATTTCAAGTCTTTAGAGCGTTTTTCTAACCAGAAATTCATAGACCTAGAGATTGCAGTACAGCCGTATTGCATATACATGTACACATACATCTCTATTACAGAGGTAAGCATAACATTTATTCACAAGGTGCTTGATCATTCCATTTACAGTTACTTGGTATTATTCATTCAGACATCTAAATATTTTTACACTTATCTGAATTAACAGTTGAAACTTTGCTCTTGGCTCGATCCTATGGCTTCTCGAGGGCGATTGATCTAAGTAAGCTAAGAGGTGTTACTACAATAAGCTAAAGCAAGCAAGTATAAAATGAAAAAGCTTATTATATAAGTTTCTCGCTAGACTACCAGTAAGAATGACTCTTGCTGCGTTCCTATTTAGCACAGTAAGACTTCTGCCACCGATTTTGATATTGAATTTGCTATCTACATGTACTTGTATTGGGTATGACAGACCAGACATGTTCCTTTTTTTCTTGTATTTGCGGGGGGGGGGGGGCGGGGCTAAACGCCCGTTTTAACAGTATCTCAGTTATTATAGTCGGGCCGTGGCTTACGGATGACAATCGCCAGTAATAGATTTCTTGATCCTAGAATCTAAGACCCTAAATCTATGAGAAATCTTGTGATTTCAAGTCAGCGCCACAGACTCTAACAACTCGGCCACTAAGGCGTTTGTATGGCGTTTTCTCGTAACAGGATTGCACCGATGGCTGACGGGTATAGTAATATCTTAAAAAAAAATTTTTTAAAAAAAAAATTTTTGTTTTTTAAATATTTAATATAAAAAAAAAAAAATATTGAAAAATAAGAACAAAGATATATCAACTTCTTCACGATTCACTTTTCAATTCAAAGATACAGCAATGTCAAATTAAATTGACATTTTTATTGTTGTTTTCACCTTAGACGGACTGCAACGCATTTGTGTTTTTTTGACATGATGTCTTTACTGCAGTGTACAGCCTTTAACATTTCCTTTCTTAATTTCCCCTAATTTACATATTTTAAAATTGATAGATATATCAATCCGATAATAAATGTTTTATAGACCGACGCTTGTTAGAGCAACTCTAGTGTAATTTTAGAATGATTATTTTTCATAAGTTCTTGCAACTGCTTAGACATTAATACCATGACACTGTTGAAAAAAGGGGCTTGGATCCCAAATGGTTGAAGAAAGTTTTGTGTCCAACAAAGCACTAATTGCAACGAGTGTTTTTTTTATATACTAGTTCTCAGTGCAATTTACACAGTGCACACCTTCTTATGTTGACTGCTAGGGTAGAAAAATGGAAGTGCATGTAGGGAGATGAGATCCCCAGACTCCTTACACACTGATAGCACCGATACCTGTCACATCGTTTTGTAGTGCAATTATAGTACAGTTCGAATACAGACATCAACAATAGTCACAGAAAGGGCATATTTCACGTCAAACGACATTATTTGGCAACTAGATCACTATTCTTACACAGCAATTTAATTTCATCCATTACCCGTATTTTATTTAAGAAATAATAAATGCCTCCCTAAATTTTATCGTTGAATAAAATATAGTCAGGAATTTGGATGCGTAGTAATTAAATCACGAGTGCGTAGCACGAGTGATTTAATTTGTCGCATCCAAATGACTGACGTATTTTATTCAACGATAAAAAGGAACAATTTATTATTGCGATTCTAACATGTAATTTTCTTTGAAAACAATCCCGAACTTTATTTAACGCGTAGTAGTTCATCACAGTAACCTTAAAACGCGAGATACGATTGGACGCGCTTGTTTACATACGTCACGTTGTTACGTCATTTACGGCACGTCGTCCTTGGAAAAACGTGCTGTATTTTATCGTTTAATAAAATACAGGCTTTTCCCTATATGTTTATATAGAAAAAGCAGTCGCTTGTGTTAGAATTGACATTACTTTAGGTAGTATGTATTTTTAACAGGAATGCTCATTTCATTCGTCCAACAAGAGTGCAACTTGTAAAATATCTTGATACTCTTCGGCAATAGAACTGTAACTAAGGGTTGAATTCAGTACTTGCGTTAAAATCCTGTTTCGGGCAAAAGACTATCGCGGTTACAAATGGTATCCATACTGAAATTACCCCGTCTGTAGAATTTTGAAAACATCCTGCAGACATTCATATGCCCAAAATTCAACGATGAATACTGTAAGAGTGCATGTTTGTAGTAGGGTACAATAAGGCATCTCCATACTCCTTGTCTTGCAACTAGCTTCTGTTGTTACATCTACATTTGCAACTTCTATCATACTCTTTTGTCGTTTCAGATAGTGAAAAAATGGTAAAGATTTAAAAGTATTTTACAGAAAGAAAAAAGATAAAATGTATGTTAAAAGTTTACAGATCTAGGTTGAGGGATGTTCAATGCAGCTGAAAGCTCAATTGTGGGAAGTGCTCAGATATCGGGGGATAGACCATTCCCGTGAACAATAGCTCTTTGGGAAGCAGGAAAACTTAATATAATCTGTGGTTGCTTGGATTCACCTATGGCATCTGGGATACATATAGCTGTGTCTTCAGTGGCGGGATAATGAGGTAAGTTAACCTTCAATGGGAATAGCAACTAGATTGTTTGTAATCTTATACAAGAGAGAATGGCGTCTATGCGCAGTAGATCTGATCTTCGCAGTTTCGGTGACAGTATCTTTTCTGTAACACTGACTGTTCAACTGTAGTCAGATTTGAGCGAGCAGCTCTTCTCTCTGGACAGCTTCTGTACTGTCTATCATAGTAGGCCTTGTGTGTGGGATGACCAGATCATATTGGGCTCGAACTAGAGTTTGGTATGCCATTGTTGTCAGAGGTTCAGTCTCTGTTGTTCAGTTTCTGTGGAGATAACCTGAAAAGGTTTGGTTTGCACTTTTGGAAGACCTGTTAATGTCGGCATCCCACGTAAAATCATTTGAGATGTCCACTCCGAGTAATCTGATTCCAGTTGGATTTCATGAATATAGTACTTGGTTTGGACATGGATGACTAAAGCATTTAGACAGATTAAGTTCCATGTCCTATTTAATCTCCCACTTTTCTATGGGTTTAAGAGCTTTCTGGTGTGAAACTGATTGGTTCATTAAATATGCCTAGGTAAACTACAGTATCATCTGCAAAAAGACGAGTGCAGGATTATATGTTATATGGGAGGTCATCATTATTATGCTATGGTAGCAGGGGTATTAGCACAGATTCCCGTGGGACACCAGAAGTTACAGGTATAGCACCAGAACTAGTGTCATTTAGGACCACGGACCAGTTCTGCAAGAGGCTTTTATTCACTTAAAGATTTAACCACGGACACAGTTCTGCGGACATATTAGAATATGCATATTGTCAATCTAATTGAAATTTAACAGAATCAAATCAAAATGTTTCTTATTGCATACAGAAGTGCCACGTTCATTTACCACCATGACAAGCTAGGTAACACAGGACCTCTTTTCTCTGAAACCATGTTGCATGTAGTGTAGGATATTATAATTTGTGAAGTGCTTGACAATTTAAGGTAAATCACAATATGTTCAAGTGTTTACAGAGGACATATGTTAAAGAGATGGGTCTACAGTAAGCTGGATTTGACATGTCGTCCTTTTTGCATAGATAGGTAGCACATTTCGGTTTTCCACTGAGTGGACAGGCTTCCCTCTTTAAGAGACCTCTGGGATTGGAGAAATGTCCTTTGACAAGTTTTTTTTATATAATTATGTAAATTTTGTCTAGGCCACTGGCTTTATAAGGATTTAACTTCGCGAGAATGCCCTTTTTCAAGGGAGGAAGAATTGTTTTAAGAGGGAGTATAGCGTTTGGTATAATGTTTGTTTAAACAGGAGGCATCAGCATTATCAATGTTCAGGATATCAACAAAGTGATGTTGGTATGCCTCCATAATCTTTCTCCGCACTTCGTGTTTCAGGTCTAGGTTTTTCTTATCGGGACACTTATTGGTGTTTCTCGATTTGTTAAAATCCCAGTCTCGTTTCCTTAAAAGTCGTTTGAGACTTTGGTTGACAAAAGGCTTCTAATTGAGGACCATTTAGTTGGAATACGTTAATCAGTTAGACTGTTAGATTTTGTAAAACTATTTAGCCATTTTCTTGCCAATATTCAGTGTAGAGCATCTCCTGAGCTGTCCCAAACAGCAATGAAAGCTCATTCGTCGGCCTTTGTTGGGGGTCAAAGAGCTCGATTGTGTAATGTCTAGACTATGAAAGGTTAACACAAGAAGTAGAGTAATAGGTAGATGAACGATAACGTTTTGACTTATGACTCGTTCGCAGGGTATTTACTTAGCTGCATAACTTTAGCTCGTACATTGTACATAATGTGATATTTATTGTGCAAGTCAGATATTGAAGTTAGAGCAGTCTATTTTCGCACATTTTGGAATAAAATCTTTAAAATTTTGCATGATGATAATAATTTTCATTTTACTAAGATACAGTATGCTACAATATACTATATAATATCCAATAACTGCTTTACAATATTTGGCGTTGTAAGATAAGGAACAAAAAGTAAAAGAACGTTTGGCTCCTATACAGTAATGGTCGCCGATGCCGGAGACAACAAAACAATCAAAACATGTAAAACTAGTGACTTAAAATTAACTTGAACCTCATGTGGGTATGGCGTGCGGGGTCCATTACACGGCAATCTAAATGTTTGCTTAGACATGCTTCAACAATGTTCATCTACATTGTATTTGAAATTTATTTGTTTATTTTTATTTACAGCAGTTTTTTCGGCGCAGCCGTTTTAAGGTCACTTTGACCAGAACTTTTCAACCGCCAATTAAATGATAAGTAGAATGTATAACATTTTTTGAATTGAGAAATTGACGCTGTAGGCAAGGCCGTCGAGGCCATGGCCGGACCACTTTTTAGGCCAAGTATATTATCGACTGTACTATTATCAGTTTTCTTCTTTACTAAATTGACCAAAAGTGCCCACGCACTGACACGCTAATGCAATCATCGATAGGGCGTGCTTTGAAAGCCGGCACAGTTATTTAGGTGCTATAGACTAATCATGAATAATTGTTTTGAAATACGGACGGACCAACGATAAAACTCTAAAATACATACATACATTTTCTGTCCATTCTAAATCTGAAACCTTCTGTGTATGTTATTGCTTCATAATGGCTATACCTCCAGTACCAAATCAACCTAAGACTTTTGATTTTCCAAAACGCACCTTTGGTCAAAAACTTTTAGTGAAAAGAAGTTTTCAGTTTTCGTAATTTACTAATAGATCGTGGTTACATTACGATGAAGCCAATGACCTCGCATTGTGTCATGTGTGCATGTTTGCTTACAGAGACGGCAAACTGTCAAGTTCAAATCTAGACAAAGCTTACGTTCTCAATGGAATTTTGAACTGGAAAGATGCTAGTGTGTCATTCAAAAAGCATGAATCCTCTAGGTGCCACCACGAGTCTGCTTAATGATTGCCCAATTATATGGTACCTTTTTCTGAAAATAACAATCCAGAAGAACACTTGAGATGCAATAAAAGCGCATCTAAAGGCATACAGAAACTCAAAATGTTCTAGGGGGAAATCCCCCAAACCCCACTTACGAGAGGGGGTTCCCCCTCTCGTGCTCTCCCCTATCTCATGCCTTCAGCCGGACCACTTTTCTGAAGCCCACGACGGCCCTGGTAAGGCACATTTTTATTGGGTAATGCCGAACGAGACAGGTCGATAAAATACTCTTGCGTTTTCAGTCTTTCTTGAATGGGTTTACAATTTTAAGTAAGTAAATAATTTATATCTATCAACATATGTTTTTATGTTGCTGTCGTAAAACTTATGTTAATTATAAGTGTAGAGTAATTATCTTTCTCGTCTAGTCAATTACAATCAATAATTCGAGTAACATATCTAATAAGAAAAACAAGGATTAAGTTTGTTATCCTGGTGCATATGTCGCGATACATATTTTAGTACAATTTGAAGCAATATATGCAAGTGACCACTTAGCTCAGTCGGTAGAGCATTCGGTTTAATAACTATGTAAGCGAACGTTCAGGGTTCGTTCCCGTTCTCACATTTATTATTATTATTATTATAAATCATGTTTTCTATAAAATCTAGCCATCAATTGCGTTCATATACTCAAAATTGCGCCGACCATCTTTTTTAAAGATAGTATCTTGTTTCGCAGTGCGTATATTCCTATTGAGTCATGAAAGAAACTAATATGTTAAAAGGCACATTGTTATGTCGTCTTTCTGATTATTGACGGGGTCACGGACCTATATACGCATGTACAGTACATAGATCCTGGACCGTATGGGTTTCACATAAAATATAATGTTCAACCGTATAGGTACACGATAATTTAATTTGTGTTAATGGTGATAACATATCCACTGTATTATAATATTTGTCTCTGTTTGCGGTTAAGTAATAATGTTTTTTCTAATTAGCTGAAGCCACAACAGTTCACAAACACATAAAATGGTTAACCAAGTGCTTTATGAGAAGCTTTACGCCATACTTATCTCTCAGGTTTAACTTGCTAGACTGCTTTATTATTCATAACAAAGTATGTATATCAAAGCAGTCTTTTTTCCGAATACTGTAGAGAACTTGTCTATTGCTGTTGTTAGTGGTGGTGATTGTCGCGGGGTGGTATTATCATTATCCACCGCGGATTTGTTGTTTTGGCGTTGTCTGTCCGTTCGGAGCCATAACTAAGCAACCATTGGATATACAATGTAATTTCATGAAATTAAAAAAAGTATAGATCAGCATAATGCTGCAAGCCTGCGATGCACATTTATGCCCCCAAAGGTGAGCATATTAAAAACGCGTACAGGACCCTAGTCCCTACCTTAAAGGTCAAGGTCACGATTAGATTTTAAAGGTACTGCTACAGTAATAAAATCATGTATATACGTACAAACTCGTGACCGTACTTTATCTCCTGAATAGAAGTATTTTGAAAATGTTCATGTGTCGCGTGCAAGACCCACGACCCCTACCTCAAAGGTCGAGGTCATACTAAGAGTTTAAAGGTCATGGAATCCTGTATACATGGTATCTCTGTCATGCATAATACGGTTTCAAAATTACATGGCAACATTGTTGAGCACTTAAACATGGCATGCAATGCGCAAGTCCCGCGTCCTTACATTGAAGGTCAAGGTCACACTTAGCGCTCAGTCATCTTAGAATCCTGTATATGTGCAAGTTCTCGTGTCCGGATTGTAACTCTGTGACACATGGATGGACTTTAAAACAAATTTGAACAAATGTTCAGCACATGTAGATAAAGTGTCGAGCGCAAGTACAGGCTTCACATCTGAAGGTCATGGACACCGCTTCGTGAGTATTCATCACTTATCAGAGACAAATCTTGTTTTTTTTTCTTGTTATATATACAGCTATACCCCTATCTCCCTGGTTGGTTAATCTTGTCACATTTAGAATCTTAATCATGGTCCTTAACGAAATTCATTCCCACTGAAATAGAGCCTACACAGGGGTTAGGCACTCTGTTTTCTTTATACATGTATAATCAGCAAAGCAAATGTCAGTCCATACTTTATAACTTTATATCTTCAATTGCACAAATGATATAAAAACCATATACTAAAACTGCTAAACAATATTTTATCCCTTCGTAAATGTTGCCTAATACAACAACTTTGCTTGTTATTATAATTACAATGCATTATTATTGTTATTATTATTATTATCATCATCATCATTATTATTATTATTATTATTATTATTATACAATTACGCAAGAAAATCTACGTTGATTTGCCCTGCAACAATATATAATTACTAATTAGCGTACCTTTATTAATCTTGCATACACTACAAACTCCATCTAGCTGATTTGTCTTTGCCCATAACACGGGCTTCAGCTTTAGCTATTACTAAACAGTGATTCCATGTAACTCGCCTCTGGACGATTACGTCAAGGCCCAGTACTAAGCTCCTGATAGGTATAAATCTCCATCACGTATTTTCTTGTTTATCTAATAATTGGCTAGAATATATTACATATGTCAGTCTTTCGCAATAATGAAGTGCCACTTTTGAAAGACTGCGAAGACATAAACATTACACTGTTCTCAGCAAACAGCAAAAGGACCACTCAGGAGTTTTAACGATTTTATATACCTAGAAATTTGACAAAACATTGCTGCCAATCATCATGTTTTATGGCGTATTTTAAGATATGCGTTGAGTTTTGAAAAATTGACAATTCTTTTTCTTTGATATTTTTGAACGAATGTCCTCTCTTACTTCAGTCAGAGAAATGCGGCTCATCTTGATGGAGCCGACCTTCTGCTTTGATATCTGTGTGAATACTTGCAGGAAATCAGAGCATTTTAAAAAGTATTTGGTTACAAAACATTGAATAATAAAAATTGTCAAACGAATATTTGTTTAATGGTTATTTTAAAGCAATGTAACCCGGATAAACCAGAAAGCATGTACCAGCCTGGAGAATATCGATGGGAGTAAATTACCTAGTAAGTGCATCTTTCAACATCACTTACACTTACGTTTTCTTTTCTTCTTTTTTGTCTTTGGTATGACACAGCATACCCACGCCTGTCAACTTTGTGAATAGACGAAACGATTCATTACTTACACTATACTAATTGTCTGTTAAACATACAACTAGTTTTTAAAGGAAAGTTGCTGCTTAGGGAATGGGAATGATTTACAGTAGTGATAAAAGTAATTTTCTTCATATCTAAAAGTATATATGCACAAAAGGAACATTATTTCAAAGTGAATATTCTCTCGGTGAGGCCGGCCGTGCATAATTTTAGTCGTAACTTGGAAATAAAACATCTCGATTTACACATGGTTGGAATATTAGAAATAAACATCGCTAGCTTTAACGATTTGTGCGTTACAATGTTCACGTACGATGTATCTGTATCTATCCACGTTCCGACATTAGCACGGAGTGATCCGCAAACTTAAGGTGAAACTGTTAACTTTAATTGCACAATTTATCTCAATTAGCGAGCATTAACTTGGAAGCTATTTTAGAACATTTAGAACTTAAGAAGTGGAGTTATAATGTGAAGTAAGACAAGAGACAAAACATTCTGTGTATTATTAGATTATAATCAATGTTTTTTAAATTTTCGGCAATCATTTCTGTACTTAAAATATGTTGTTTAACAAAGTGATAGAAGAGAAAACAAATATTGTAAGAAATAAAAAAAATATCAAAAAATTGTGAGAAATTGTAACGAAGTGTGAACATTTGAACACATACATAACTAAGGATTCGATAAATTGATTATTTGTGCCACAGTCATGTATAAAATAACTTTATCAAAAATTGGACACAGACCGCAAATGACGGCTATGATAAATGCCGTACTTGTTGTGTGCGGACTGATAGATTTGAGTGTAGGGCATGGACGGCTGTGGGAACCGCCATCACGGTCATCGATGTGGCGGAGAGGCTACAACACAACTGTCAATATCAACGACAATGAATTAAGCTGTGGAGGTTTTACGGTAAGAGATGTAACACACACGCTGATTATCATTATTAGCACACCTGCTGACGGCTGGGTCTCATTTCAGGCCTTTCACGCAAAAAGTGTCGGCCTGCAAACTTGATATCTGTCACTTTTAACAAATGAAGGACGTTTTTATTATAAGAAATAAAAAAAATGTAAGAAATTTTAGAATTTTCAAGACACAATTCGTCATATGTTTTACTTGATGAACATTTTACGTTTTCAGGTGACACTCTATCAAAGTCCATGTATATTCATGAAAGTACCGTATGACACTTGGATGAAATATTATTTCTTTTTGTCTTTCGGACAGAATGGACAAATTGTTATCTTTGTTTTGAAATCCTCCAATTAGATTCATTATGATTTAATGTAGCTTTAAAATGAAAACAAAATTAACGAATGATGCAAGTGAACAAAATAAATTAATAGAAATATATAAATATTTGTACTTTAAGTATACAAATGTACCTTCAGAAGAAAGCTAAATCTGACTGTTGGAGACGGCTATGCTTGATGTTATTTAGAGATGACTTCAAATATCTTTTAATAATAATGCATTTATCTACAAATTGTGAACGGGTTTCTATGTTATGTTGCCGCCAGGATTTTACTATGAAAACAACCTAAAACTGCAAACGTCTCCGAAATGCAAAAACACATGGCTTCCATCGTCTTCGTTTCTTTCAAAGCGAAAGCCGGAGACCAAAGATAAACGCAGATTGATGTACTCAAACTGACCAATGAAAACAGGCCTTACAAACCAGATATTTTGTAATGATTTCGGGCTTAAATGTGTTTTCCCGGAACAGTGACCTTGTATAACTCGGAAATAATTTTGCCTACCAAATAAATAAAAATCAGAATATCGTTTCTTTAAAAAAATATTAAATTATACATAAACTTTGAATAAACAATTTTCTCTGGCCTGATTATTTTTTTAAAAGTTTGCCGCTCTGCCGATGGAGAGTCGGGTTTCACCCGTGCCTAGCCGGTTTCCTGCATATACCGGCATTGGTTCAAATCTTATAACTACAGTTTCTTCTTTTTTCTATATAAAATCGTTTAAGTGCATTATATTTTATCATTGATTTCCAGTCTGTCAAGTCTTGCAAGACTACTCTTAATTTGAAGATCTATCAAACATGAATTAGAAAATAAAAACAGCATGTTAGCCACGATACAAGAAAGCCCTGGTTATGTTACTGGAACATGTGTTGTAAACATCACATATCTGCGAGTAGTCATGCAAGGATACCTAACACTCATTTTCGCTTGAACTGACACTTTAGATGGACTAAAATGACCTGCAGTGAATCCTTTTAACTACATTTGAGGAGACCTCGGAGGAGCACTGGAGAAGTATTCAAACCATTACGAATTAAACATAATACCCTAAGTAGTAATATAGTTTTAACTGTTCTTTACAAGCATTATTAAATAATAAGTATAGGGAGCTTTACAATCATTTGTCAAGTTACACACGTTCATCACAAACTACTTTACACAAAATTGGAATTTTATATTAAGGATCTAGGAGAGATCTAGTGAAACTTTTGATACAACTTCTGTGGTATATTTCTTTTAGCAGAGGACCTCGTTTTTATGAAAAATCTCCCTTTGTAAGGTTCCAGCTTAAAAGTATAGATACGAATTTCTTAAGCGTTCACTTTTGGAGTTTGTATACATGGACTACTGTTGCCTAATTGATGAACCATTCACATTTGTTACTTCTTGTTTTGACTGCATCTTAAAAACTATTAACATGATTCTTTGGAATTGGGTACATTGAACAATATATCTTTGTAACAGTATACATTGGCACAATTTCAGACCAAAAATTAAGCGAGCAGCTTTCTAGCTTTTTTAAAAGCTAACCTTGTGATCAATATAAATTACGTTTACAAAATATTTTAGGAAACGGTTTTCAATCAGGATAGTATATAGGACCAGATTGCTCGAAATCCAACGTTGGGCCATCTCGATCTTGTACATTCTTGCATCTTTACTGTTCTTACAACTTAACCTATACATCTGTAACACTCGTTATCTGCGGGTAGTGTCCCTTGGCAATCATGGGCACTTATTTTTTCTTTTCTTTTTTAATGACTATATAAACGTTAAAACGTTAAAGGAATAAGACGAATATTGCGATGTACTCAAATGTTTGAAGCAGTGCATACAAGCACATGGCTTATTTCAGACAGACCAGTGTGAGTTCCAAAAGTGAAATGCATACGTAACGTGTTGGTGACATAAAGAAATAACCTCACTAACGTATGTACTCCATGTCTTTTTCATTTCCTAACTACAATGTATTTGTACTCATTCCACGTGATATACTAGTAGTTAAAACGAGGCTAGCGTAAATAGAAACGAGGTCAAAGTCAAATATAGAAGGCTAAGACTAAAATGTTTCAAATAACATCCACAAACCACAGAGTGCATTATGTCGTCGTTAATCATGCTTTATTGCGCATAGTTTTTTTGGTAAATCTACTTTATATATCAATGCCATGTGACATAATTAAAATGGCAATGTGTGAGTGATAGACTGCACGTAAATAGTAAGATATGTAGCTTCCGTGTACATAAGTAACGGGTATTACAGAACATTACGGCATTTACTACTATATCATGCTTTAACTGGATACACAAATGAACATATCCCTCGCCACAGCAGCCCAGTCATAGCATGTGTTTTTTTTTCAGATCGCTCACATCAAACTGACTGTCAAAACACTTTAACAGAAAATTCTTAAAATGTACATTATCCCTAGATAAACAACCAACCAAAAAGTTCCCTTACGCATGGTATTGTTTGTGGGCTTTTACTTTTTATTGTCGGATTAATTCGGAACACCACTGACCTAGTCTAACGGCTTCGGGCAACAGTTCATCGTTCCTATGATAGATCAGTCTGACTAAACGGCATGCACATGCAACTCGTGTAATGATGTTTACGTTACATTGTATCGTTCTAAGACTTGCACTCACATCACTTTACAATATATTTATAGCATTTTATGTTGATTTTCTTTAAACTTGAAGCAAAGTGCATTTTCATAATGTTCATTTTGTGTTGCTTATGGTGCCTAGATGAGACAGGTACAGACTTTGCTAAGATCAGGGAATGTTGATACATGGGCTGACCATATAAACTTATTGACGACACAATCTAAATCGAGAGAAAAACACAGCACATCTTCTCGGACTTTCAATTTATTATCTCATACTTCGTTGACAAAAACGGTAATTTTATACAAGAAAAACTACAGAAACATCTTTTTGTGAAATTACTTCGGTGAAGATGAATTATTTTCATGGACATTAACTTGAACATTTACTTTTGTTTTAAGTTAATTAATATGCTGTATAGTACTTAACATGATGACTTTGCCAAAAAAAAAAGCAAAATGCATTAATTTCTGCATCTGTCTAGATGTTTGTTTACTGACAAGAATACAAATGAACAGGTCACGTGTGACGTCATATATAACTTATTTATTATTCATCTCATTTAAGAAATCTAAAAAAGTAGACTTTATATAGCCATCAATTACCTGTCCCCTCGGGCACAAAAAATGCATATATTCTGTTCGTAATATTCCTATAATAACTGTGAAGTTAAAGAATCCCTTTTCCTAAAAATGACTTTTAATGTTTACTTTTACTATTTTTAACAGTTTTAACAATCTTGATTCTCTTAACTGTAAGAACTATCTTGCAGTTGTTTTATCTTTTATTAATACCCATCGTGCACCCTGCCCATAATACTCATGAGAGGTGTGAGGCAGTATAACAAGATAGAGATAGATACTTAACTACAATGTAAATATAGCCCTAATATACGTGTAGTAAAATGTATTCTTTCCTTTTCGATTTATTTAAAGATACAATATCAAAGATAAAGAGGTGTCAATTTTTTTCAAAAGTCATCTCATATCTTAGAATATATCATAAAAACATGATGATTGGCAAGCAATGTTTTCTCAAAGTTTTAGCGACCATTGTAAAACATTTCTCAGAAACTTGAAAGACCTGTGTGTTCTTTTTGCTGTTTTGCTGATTAATTTAAATAAAAACATATAACTTGTATACACGTGATTGTCTCTTTGATGAGGCAATATATATTTTATTTAGTCATGAATACCAGCGCATGCAAATTTTAGAATAGAACGAAACCTTTTGTTTTCAACATTATATCCGCTTTTAGTGACTTGGTTCCTGTCTTTGAGATCGACTGCATGGTAATTTTCATCACTACAAATTTCACTGATTAAGGGTCCAAGATTCGAGTCCCGCTTCCAAGTAACTCCTTACGTGAAATAGTTTTCAGTTCTTACAAGGATGGGATTCCGGTGCGGATCCTTCCAAGAAACGCTGGTTAGGTCACTGCCCTATATATACAAACGACATGGTTAGGTTAAGTGTCCTCATGTACATGATTGATATACTGTTGAAACGAGTGTTAAAACCCCTTCTGTAACAAACGTGTGAAGTAGGATAAGGAAGTAATGAAGGTATGAAAGTCTACCTGGTATAAAGTGGGAGGCAGTGCAAATGTCCTACATTTCATTCCTCTCAACGGCCTAACTGGGGATGACCTAAATGTTTTCAACCTACCTTAGATAAAAAAGGTAAGCATCATCAATAACTATTGGCATCGCTTCCGGAAACAAACAATATTCGGGCTGAGCCAGTTGTGACAGTGCGCTTTTGACCAAACAATCGAACCCGTAACCCCCGGCTTAAGTTTCACAATGTTTTTGAACAGACCCAATTTTATCAAATTTACGACCGCCCGGTTGCCTGGCTATGTTATCAATGATACTGTAACTACAACATTTGACGTTTGTTGGTAAAATCATTACTTATATACAATAGAAAATGTTGTAAATGACAAACAGATATTAGTCTTCTGTGACATAGAAGAAATTAATAACACATCTGATGTCAACATCGAGACATTTTCACCCTAAACAGTACAGCCTGTCTCAAAACCAATTTAGCATCAAAACTGAAAATAAACTATAACTCTAGGATATAAACAATTTACAGTAAGCTTCCCGTAGTTTCGGGACACATAAAATACTACAAATTTACCAATAAATTAAGTCACTTCTGCATCTCATGTCATGAATCTACTAGTTCATTAGGATCTATATTGGTGGGCGCTTCGATTTCGGTTTGGCTATTCGATATATTCGAATATTCGTTTTGTGGTGTCCATGTATATTTTCTTAACACGACGGATACGCCACTACAGTATGTTTAGAAAAAATTTTCGCAAGTAAAAGTTTGGATAATATTTCAACCGGTTTTATATTTTTCTTTGTATAATATTAATAAATCTTAAATAATTAAAAAAAGAATTTTGCATTTTTCTAGATAGTCGACTAATTTGAGTTAAAAGAAAAAGTAATTATCTCCCTTTTCAATTTTAGAGGTAGATGAATGCTGTGCATTAATTATCGTGCAGGGCTGGGTGTTTTTCGTTTGTTTTTTCCATTCATTGTGACTGCCACCGTGGTCAAGTTAGGAAAGTATACGCCTGGCACAACTACAACAACATACAACATTACCTTTATTCACCCAGTTATGTTAACATAATGCATGGGGATATAAAACATCATATATTGTTTGGTGGTATTTCATAGTTTAAACAGAACTTCAATACAAAAGCATTTTCAAATCATTTACATTATATACTTCATACGATATCTATTTCAATTACTGGTTCTATAAGCAATGATATCAATTACTGAAATAAGTTTTAATCCAGCATGATATGGCTAAATTTATACAACATTTGTTTGGACACAAAAGAGAAAAAAATGGAACAGAAGAAAGAGACACGGGATGGGGATGGGGCTGGGGGGTACCAAAAATATTTTAAAAGTAACCTAAGCTATAATTATTATATGAAATACATTTAAGTCCTATGCTTTGTAGAATTATCTAGCGCAAGAGTAGAAAACATGGACGCGTATGAAATACTAACTAATTTCACAAACAGTCGTAACATTGGAATTTCATTCATGAGTATGATGTAGTAGAATGAAAAACAAGGTACATGGCACGAGATAACTGAAATACTGTTGAAACTTGCGTTTACTTTAACTGGTTAATTTTTCCAGGGAAGATACGGGAAAACAAATTGTTACATAAAACAGTCGACAATTAAAATGAACAAAAGATAAAAAGTCACCACAAAACACCTGATGCAAACTGCTAATCCGTAACGATGCCCCCTGTCAATTATACATTGCAATTTTCGTGTTAATTGGGAAATTTTTGACACGCTCTAAACAAACAATACAGAACAAACGGTTTTATTCGGCGTAATTAGCATTCTTTAGATTGCTACCTATTTAAAAATAATAATAATAATTTACGAATATTCGAATTTGATTTTCGCATTCGAATATTCGGCCGATTTTCGAATATTCGAATATTCGAATGTTCGTTCCCATCCCTAATCTATATAGTTGGTTGCGTGAGCTATACCAGAACGCTGTACTGTAAAAGACGCTTTTGACCAAATCTGGAATTTCTTTCCTTAAGATATTCGAAAGTTTTCATTTTTAAAAAGGGATTTTTACTACTTGAAGATTTTGGCGAATGAAATTCTATCGTTTGGGAAGGGCTACGCTAAATTTTAGATATTTGGCTCGGGCGTTTCAGTGCCTTGTGGTAAATCATAGGAGCTTGCAATCGAGACGGCACTCTTTCTTGCGGAGTTTGTCTTTTTCCAATGATGTAACAATCGTCATTACCCATTCTCTTGCTCGATACAGATATGTCCGCCTGAAGTGAAAACATACCAGTTTTACAAATTATGTATGTAACTATTAAGTTGGTGAATTGAAGTCCAGGCCTCCCCCTTCCACCACACCCTTGTAAACAATTAATGGCTCCGGCCAAAGTGTATGATAGAATACCGTAATTCATTTCAGAAATTACGTATGTTGACTGTTATAACTGAACTACTATTTCATCTACATTATGTTGATATGTGTATGCTGACACATGCCTGAGAAGGGACAAATCCAGGGCAACCATAACGGGCGCGCTGTCATAAGGTCAGATACTGATATCTCATTTTCACCATAGTCCTGATATACGAGATACATTCTTGTTTTCTGTACCATATCAAAATTTGACATAGATAATATATACAGTGAATAATAAACGACGTTACAGTAACGTTCTTTTACACCTTGACCTAGTTGTTTGAACCTTTAAGCGTCGACTAAGTAAAAACAATCGGTCAACTTTAAGGTTCATATTTCTACAGTTTGAAATACTTCTTAAAACAGATCTGTGCATTCGACTCTTCAAAGAAAAAACAAGATATACCATAAAAGAACTGGGTTTTTTCCAGTCAAAAGGTCATTGACGGTTGGCTTATCAGCCAGTTAAAGTTTCCAACAACAGTGATCCAGTTGTTCGAAACTTGGATTGTATTTAAACGTCTTGAAAGCCTTTATAATGTATTTTATGTTTTAAGGAAAGATAGGAAACTAAAATCTCTCTCAAATCAAATCAAAACATTACACAAGTTGTGCACACAATAAGTAGTATTTTGAATCAAAATTTAACTGACTGTTAACTTATCATTCGGTTAAACTTTCGAACAACTTGTCCCGGGTTTACGCTTACGTAAGCAGTTTTCGTCAATACAATAATAAGCAGAAGTAATTTACCCATGACTGTCTTCAATTAATTCAAATTTTATAATAATAATTAGTATAAACTTGTAATATTGACGTTAATATATGTAACTGTCATATGTTCGAATAATAAAGGCGACATAAAATAACTCTTAAGGCGTTTCATTGAAATTTGAAAGGTAATAAACATTTGTGATATGCAAGTGTAATCAAAACTGTTCACGAAATTGTAATGAAGCGGACATGATGAAGAAAAAAAAACTGTCCCCCATTGCATTCCTTGCGGATGATTTAGTCCATAATCGAATCGTCATGCTCCGTGATAGCATTTTCAAAGGTTCGCGATATGTACTATTAGTCGATCGTCCTCAGGGAATGCAATGCAAGTATCTTTTAAATATTTTATTACACTCTATATTCTTTAGTCATTAATGTTAAAATTTTGTTACAGTCAACCCAGTGCTAAAGACCATTTCTGAATAAAAACCACTATGCAAATAAAGACCACCCTGCGAATAAAGACCATCAAAGATGAAACCATGCACTGTTGAAATGTTTTGTAGATACCTGTTAATAAAGACCACCTGTCAACAGAGACCGCTTTGTGTTGTCTTTGTTCACAAGTTTGACTGTATTTGATAAACATTTATTTCAATAAGCGTCTCGCGGGTCAGATGTTATGTAATGTAACTAATGCAACTGCGATGTAATACATTGTTTAATGTCATATATTGCAATGCAATGCAATACTTTGTATAGGAAAACACTTCAATAAAACATCCTTAGAAGATTTAGTGTATTTTTAGTTTAAGTTAACGCTTGACGGTCCATTTGTAAGACTGCATGCAATGTACTTAGTGTAGACGTTTTTCATTTGTTTATTTCAGAACCAGTGGATATCTTACGGCGGCTTGTGCGGAGTTTGCGGGGATCCGTATCAACAACATCCACGTGACAACGAAATTGGCGGAAAATATGCTTCTGGTATAATAACAAGAACTTACCCGATTGGTGGAACAATTCATATCATAATAGGCTTAACAGCCAATCATCTGGGATATTTTGAATTCAAATTGTGTCCCGTGTATGACCCAGCAAACGATGTGACTCAAGCTTGCATGGACAGACACCCGCTCAAGATACTAAATGGAGGTACAAAAATAACATTCACATTGTTCAAAACTTATTACATATCTATTATTATTATTATTATTATTATTGTTGTTGTTGTTGCTGTTGCTGCTGCTGTTGTTGTAATTATTATTTTATTATCATTCATTATTTTTATTATCATTCATTATTGTTATTTTGATTATTAATACTATTATTATCATTATTACTATTAGTATCGGCACGATTGAAAGACAGCTGTTCCAGAGGGAACAAGCTTACAGAACAACAGACTTATAAACGGAATTTGGCATTACTATATTCCTAAGAACACAGGCAACTATGCTGAATGAAATAGTTCGAAGCGGAGTAGTAGCAACAGTATCTTTGCATACGAAATCCCTAATTAAATCGCATATTCTCAGAAATGCAATGAGTTACCGACATAAAACGTACATGCTACAAAGGTGTTCAATTTACTGCTCACACTGCGTATATTTAACATAAATTAGCTTACCCCGACAGTTTTTAACCTTGCTCAATCTGAAAACAAGACTAGATGGCAACGTGCAACATGTCGAACGCTGCTGTCAAAAGAGACACATATATTCGATCTAATGTTTAAGTCTCCATGCATATTTTACTCACCACGTACTAAATATTGCGGCCGCTGCAATATTGCATATTGCGAACATTTACTGCTGTTAAATTCCTATGTGTAGTAGTGTGCTTCGTGTTTGTCTGTTCTGGTGCTTTTCTCCGACAAAATTTTACTGTAAGGAACCAAAAAAGCTATCGTTACGTATCTTTGAGTTGACATGCGATACACCAAGATGGTGGAAAGAGGAATACGATAAAAACCTGCCTCGGATCAGGACAAACATCCGGGACCCGCGATTTTGGAAAAAAAAGAAATATGATACTTTATATCTACGAATCTCGATATTTTACCAATCAATTTACCAACAAAGGATCTTTAATACAAATAGCATTCCTTACATTACATAAATTATATTTTACCGATGTTTCGTTTTAGGTGGATTTACGCATTGGAAAGTGACCTCTACGAACGGGTTTTTTACAAATGACCAAAAGCCGAAAACCGACCTAATTTTAGCGCTTCTTTCCTACTTGCAGGTGTTCATGGGGTTGATGTAACATCTTTTTCTCTAGATTTAAGTCTAATGTACGTCTGTTATGTCTTAGATTTTCGTATTTCACCCGTATTTTAATTTTCTGGGACGGTTAGATCCGTTCAAAATCTAAAAATGGCGTCAATGGTGATTTTTTTCGCGATACGGTGATATTTTGTGCACAGGTTTTCATTATATATTTAGGGTCAAATGATGGAAAATTGCTAATTAAAATGTAAATTAAGAGTTATTTTTGAACGGATAGACTTAGATTTTCGTTTTTTATTTTATAGCATAATAACGTACAGTTTTGTAAGGCCAGGTATCGCGAGTCAAATTACCATCCATCGCTAAAACGTGCGAGACGGAATAGCATGGACCGTGTTTAACTCGCTTTAAAGATAGTAGTTAAGTATATATAGAGGTTTTAATTTCACAGTTGTACAGAAAATTTCATCAGCTTTCCAATTATACCATTTTTTATTAAAGTGGTATTTAAAGACACAATGACGGGCAGTTTTGCATACAACTATGGACAAAACCAGTTTACTCGCTCGGCGTGATAAATGCACGGCGTGATAAACGCTTCCAGGTAAAAATCGATAACCGAGACAAGATTATCAGTACGATAAGACATTTATAGAGGGCGTTTCCGGACCATACTATTTGAAAGACCTTGGATACACCAAAAGTGCATAAATATAACACTGTATGGAGTTTTAGCTCATATGTCCAGATACATTTGACAGGCTTGCAGTTCCTACACATCGTCAGTTATGCTACATACTATGATTAACTGGCAGTTTATGTATTTAATAATTGTCAGACTAGCGTGACAAAATCACCTGAAAGCTATTTGAGACATTAGCTACTGTTACGAACCACATTTTGTAGAATAATTTAGAGAATATCATTTATGTCATGATTAGATGCAGATACATTATCCAAATTTGAATTGTTAGGCTGTGTTTAGACTGCTGCAGCTGATTTCAGTTTTGCTATTTGTAGCTGAGAATTTTTGGAAATATGCTTACAGCCTGTTTTTCCTAAAAATAAGTGTACTACTGTCTACATCTGTGCATGCGCTGGGTACAATATATTACTTTCATCTAAGTCGTAAAAAAAGAATAGTTCTTATTCAAATGACCTTAAAGCAATCCTTTATGCGTACATCAGCTCAAGCTATAAGAGTTATTGGTTGCTGGTTAGAACTAGATGAAACAGAGTCCAATAGTATGACATTTTGACACATTTCTGTCCATACACTCAGTTACATTAACCGAACTGAAGTCATATTATGCATTAACCACTTCCGGTTTGAAATAAACATAAACACATGTAAATTTTCATCATCCGAACTGAAATCACATTTGCTATGCACTAACCACTTCCCGTTTGAAATTAACATCAGCACAGGTAATTTTCTATTCGAAGTCTTTTAAGAATTTATGAGTTAGCATACTAATTAATTGTTTGTGCACTGTCATGATACATTTTGAGCGCTGTATTATTGCAAGTTCGTTAACAAAGCAATCTGAAACATAAGTTTAGAAAAAGGCTGGTTGACCCCATCCATGTGAGTACCAGTGTGTGCAGTACACTAGTTGTGTGCAGTACACAGTTGTGCAGTACACTAGTTGTGTTGCAGTACACATGTGTTGCAGTACACTATGTGTGCAGTACACTAGTTGTTTCAGAAGCACGTTGTTGCAGTACACTGTGTTGCAGCACTTGTGTGCACACAGTGTGTGCAGTACAAGGGTGCAGTACACTAGTGTTGTTGCAGTACACTGTTGGTGTAGTTATTGTGCAGTACACTAGTTGTTGTTGCAGTACACAGGTTGGTTTTGTTGAAGTTATTGTTGCCGAAATAGAACCTGAAAAAGTATTTACAGAAGCAGTGGCGACAGCAGCCACTGCAACAGTAATATTAGTACTAAAGTGTTGCAGTAACTGCAGATGTAAAGATGCTGTAACACTGGTAGTGTCAACGACTGCAGTGTTTCTGTGGAAGTGGTAGTAGTTGCAGCTATTGCAGACACAGGAACACTACAATCACAGTCCACCAGTTAAATCGGTGCAGAAGTATTGTTATATCACATGTAAACATACAAGTTCCTTTTTATTATTCCATGCAAGCGCGAGTGATATATATACATCTTAAGAGATGTTGACTGCCAGATGAAATAATCGTCAAGATCATCACTCCATTGATTAATTGATGTTGACAGCCAACGTAATTATTACAAGAAACAACAACTGTCCTTCCGTCTTCTCATCCAGTTTACAAAATAGAATCGACCGTCAAACGTTTTTTCTATACTAAAAGTCTTGTTAACATTAGTTTAAAGAGAACATCTGTTTGGAGATACATTAGACCAAGGTCAGAATTGAAAGGCGTGGCAATTTAAAAGGTACATAGAGTATACGTTGTTGAATAAATGATGTGGCAGTTTTGTTCTTGTTAAATCAGTTTAGGATTTGATTTATATTTTCGAGTGATCGAAACTGACGACTGAAGAAGTTAAATTCACGCAGATGTTCATATATTTAAACTAAATACTACAGCCTGCATATAGTTGTTTGAATAACTGACTTGGTTACTGAATGAGAGAGTATGTGAGTGAGAAATTGAGTGACTGATTGACATATTGAATGATTGATTGAATAATTCATACATGCGCTTTATGTGGAGAAATGCTATATAATTATTGTATGTACATGTATCCATATGACGCATCATAAGAAGTAAAGTCAAAGGAATCCAACTTCAACAACAAGTTGTAAATTTTACATAAATATCATGTAAACGATGCAAACAGTAATAAGTACAAATGTAAAGTGTTTTTGCAATATTTATTTTGACCTGTATTATGAAGTAGTTCAGCTATGACAAGCGTAAATCAGGTGTTATAGTGTTATTTATCATTTGTATATACTTAACCACCCACTCGGAAAGAGTAGCCTGTCCGAGCAATAGTAAGTTTTTGTCACTTTAGTATACTAATACATGTAGTTAAAATAATATTAGATAGTCGCCATACTGCAGTCGTAATGGTAACCTCCCTGTACAATATACAATACCCGCTGCAAAACAAATCGAAAAACTTTCAAAAGTATCAGTTTGAATACTTTTGTTAGATTCTCTTTTAGGCACTTCTTGTGCAGTAAGGACTATCTAAAGACATATTTATCATCTCAAAAGATAATTATAATTCAATTTCATGTTGCAGACGACAATGGATACAGGTTTTACATCCGGGAACCAAAACTTGAGGGAAATATCAAACTGACACTCGTATTGCCGCGTGGCTTCCTCTGCAAACATTGTGTGTTACAGTGGAGATACCGCACTGGTATGTTCAAAGGATTCAAAATATTTTGTTTATATGTTTCTCTTTCCGTTTTAGAATTAAGGAAATGCGGATAAATACTTGTTCATTCATATGTCTCACTTTCTAAATGGAAACATTTTCTGGCGTGGTATTAGCCGTGTCTGTATTAAAATCTATGTGAGAGAAGAGCTTGCTGAAAAAGGTTTACAGAGCTTGCGTGTACCTTACCTTGTACTGGACTTGCTCTTATATAAATATGTCTGCGTACCGTACTTTATATTGGGTTTGTTCTGCGTGTATTTGTGAGTGTGTTTACCATACCATGAATATACAGATTTTTTGTGTACCGTACTTCATATTGGGTTGGTTGTAACAGGCATTAATATATGTACCGTACCTTGTATACTTTTTTGGGTTAAACAAGAAGTTGTATGGTACCGCACCTTGTATCAGGTTTGTTCTGAAAAGCACTTGTATGGTGTCGCACCTTGTATCGGGTTGGTTCTGAGAGGCGCTTATATGGTACCGCACCTTGTATTTGGTTGGTTCTTAGAAGCATCTGTATGGTACCGCACCTTGTATTGGGTTGGTTCTGAAAAGCGCTTGTATGGTACCGCACCTTGTATTGGGTTGGTTCTGAAAAGCGTTTGTATGGTACCGCACCTTGTATTGGGTTGGTTCTGAAAAGCACTTGTATGGTACCGCATCTTGTATTGGGTTGGTTCTGAAAAGCACTTGTATGGTACCGCACATTGTATTGGGTTGGTTCTGAGAGGCGCTTATATGGTACCGCACCTTGTATTTGGTTGGTTCTTAGAAGCATCTGTATGGTACCGCACCTTGTATTGGGTTGGTTCTGAAAAGCGCTTGTATGGTACCGCACCTTGTATTGGGTTGGTTCTGAAAAGCGTTTGTATGGTACCGCACCTTGTATTGGGTTGGTTCTGAAAAGCGTTTGTATTGTACCGCACCTTGTATTTGGTTGGTTCTTAGAAGCATCTGTATGGTATCGCACCTTGTATTGGGTTGGTTCTGAAAAGCGCTTGTATGGTACCGCACCTTGTATTGGGTTTGTTCTGAAAAGCGCTTGTATGGTACCGCACCTTGTATTGGGTTGGTTCTGAAAAGCGCTTGTATGGTACCGCACCTTGTATTGGGTTTGTTCTGAAAAGCGCTGGTATGGTACCGCACCTTGTACTGGGTTGGTTCTGAAAAGCGCTCGTATGGTACCGCATCTTGTATTGGGTTGGTTCTGAAAAGCGCTCGTATGGTACCGCACCTTGTATTGGGTTGGTTCTGAAAAGCGCTCGTATGGTACCGCACCTTGTATTGGGTTGGTTCTGAAAAGCGCTCGTATGGTACCGCACCTTGTATTGGGTTGGTTCTGAAAAGCGCTCGTATGGTACCGCACCTTGTATTGGGTTGGTTCTGAAAAGCACTTGTATGGTACCGCACCTTGTATTGGGTTGGTTCTGAAAAGCACTTGTATGGTACCGCACCTTGTATTGGGTTGGTTCTGAAAAGCGCTTATATGGTACCGCACCTTGTATTGAGTTGGTTCTGAAAAGCGCTGGTATGGTACCGCACCTTGTATTAGGCTGGTTCTGAAAAGCGCTTGTATGGTACCGCACCTTGTATTGAGTTGGTTCTGAAAAGCGCTTATATGGTACCGCACCTTGTATTGAGTTGGTTCTGAAAAGCGCTTATATGGTACCGCACCTTGTATTAGGCTGGTTCTGAAAAGCGCTTGTATGGTACCGCACCTTGTATTGGGTTTGTTCTGAAAAGCGCTTGTATGGTACCGCACCTTGTATTGGGTTTGTTTTGAAAAGCGCTGGTATGGTACCGCACCTTCTATTGGGTTGGTTCTGAAAAGCGCATGTATGGTACCATGTCTGTATTTAAATCTATGTGAGAGAAGGGCTTGCTTTGGTACTGCACCTTGTATTGGGTTGGTTCTGAAAAGCACTTGTATGGTACCGTGTCTGTATTTAAATCTATGTGAGAGAAGGGCTTGCTTTGGTACCGCACCTTGTATTGGATTGGTTCAGGCACTATATTACGTGTGTATACATGTACTATCACGAACGGGTTTGTAAGAGATAAGGTGGGACAATAATTTTTATGCAAACCGTCCGTTGTGGCTGCCTCAAACAAAGATATATGTGTGTACCGTGCGTACTTTTGGTACAGACATTACAACCGACCATGTTCATAATATATCTATATCAACCATATCAAGTAACTTGGAGATAAAGGAAAAGGCAAATGAAATTTAAACTATTACGTTACGAAATACCATAACATTTTGTAGAAGAACAAATGCAATAAAATATCATATATACATTAATATGTTTTCGTTATGTACAAAAATATTTCATTGTGAATTTCTTCAATTCAAGGGACTCGCTGGGGCTGTGAACCAGACATGTGTGGAAAGGGGAAAGGACCCCAAGAAGAGTTTTACGGTTGTTCGGATATTTCCGTAGCTGACGTATCAACTACATTATACAATGATCCGGTGAAACAAATCGGCCACGACAAGGGTATGGAAGGTCTGAATGACCTTGGAGCACCACACAGAGCACATACTGTGATATGGAGTATAGAAGCATCTCGCCGTCCTAACTATTTCACACCTAAACCGAAGCAATACGCTAAAATAGAACCAAAACTTGTTAAAGAAACGAAAACCGCCAACCCATCGAGTGCTGTTCATAACAAGCATATGGCTACGTTGAGGGTTTTCTTAGAAGAACTGACCTTACGTGCTTTGCTTAGATATTACGGATCAAAAGGCAACCATCAGAATGCACATTGTAGCCCAACAAAAAGATACCAAAGAAACCCAATTGTTCACGAATTCTGCGAAAGAATTTGTGTGTATGACTTAAACGTTTGTCCTGACGTATTGTGTTTTTGTACGCACGACCAAAATATTCTTAAGGATAAGGCATTTACAAAAGCACCAAATTATTTGAAAAATAGTGTAAAAAATCACAGCTTGAACAGAAATCATTTGAAGAAATTTGTACGAAAACTTATTGCCAAAAATAAACTTGTTGAAAATATACCTACGCCAGAGTTACAAACACACTCGACCTCTCACGAAGTGTTCCGGAAGTCCCATGCAAAGGATATCCGAATACCAAAACTTGGTAGAATGGATGTAATTGACCCATCCTTTTCCCTCTTCAGGGCGACGAAAAATGCACTACAAGAAGAAAACTTTATACCAACCAAATATATCAGCCGCAGTACAACCAAAAGTATAGGTGCTGGTATAAATGAATTTGTAACAAAAAGTAGTTTAAAATTTGGTTCTGCCTTTGATCCAGATAAATATGTGCATCTAGGTAGCGGAGCATACGTGTCGTCTGCAGTTAAACCGAAAATAATCATATGTACAGCGTCTGTGCAATATTCCCACAATCCGTTCATGGCCAAATGGTGTAACACTAATTGTCCCTTCGGATTTTGTCCACCTAGCCAGTGTTCCTGTGATTAGAAGGCGGGGCAAGAGAATAGTTAAAAGCAGCCAAATTTCAGAACGCAAGAACCTTTGATATATAACCGAGAAAATCTTGGCTAGTTTTACATTTCTACATGAAAAAAGTTCCTTCTTTTGACATTGTGTATGCTGCTATTCATATGTATTTACAGTCCCTGGAGCACTTTAAATACTCGTATACATGTATAGAACAATGGATATACGGACAGAATAATGACTGTATTCTATTTAGTTATGAAACAGTGTAAACGTATTCATTTATTTCTTATTTCTGTCATTTCTCCTTACTTTAGTAACATCGTTGAAATAAATGCTGCACAACATAAAAAACATGTACATTCGGTTTAAAAAAGCAACTTTAGTCATGTTTTCGTAGAATAAATGTCACTTCGTCGATAACACATTGTTCTCGGTTATACAAGTAATTTTACAGCCAAACTGCTCCTGGTACTTTAACAGAACGGATAGTCGAAGATAACGAACGTTCAGTGGACCGTGATTGCTAATCTTGCTTATACAGCGGTAAAAGCCAAGGACAAATTGTATTTCATGCTTCAATTGCTGTTGTAAAATTATACAACATAAATATATGCTCTTGCCAAAGCAATGAGCTGTGATCTCGTTGAAACGCAACTTCATATTGTATAGTTGAACTCTATGCTTGATACGGAAACAGCTGACGTTTAAAGAAGTGTTTGAAAGAGTGGATGTTCTGGAAACATTTCTCGGCAGTAAGTACTGATCGAGTACGTGGTGGTTTGTTTCTCTAACAGAACTGCCCCTGTGGTCGAATGTGTAAAGCAGCTTACCTTTAAAAGCTTAATGCCTTACTGACCAAGGGTTGTGACTTCAGCGGGGCCCGCTCACAACATGGTTATAGAAAATTGACTGTTTCTTGGGGAAATTGGAAGGCTGATAGGTAAACTGAAAGTGTGTAAATAATTAAAATATATTGAAGAGGGGTTAAACAAATAGCAAATGTTTCTCCGTGAAAAGACAATTAGTTTTGTGTGTGTTTTTATTTAATTACGCAATTTTGTTTTGTATTATAACTGTTATACTTATTGTATTGAAATAAATATTGGATTTGTTATATGGTCTCTGCTTTTTATACAGAAGTCTTTGTTATAAAAAATTCTTTCACAAACACAAAATAGATACTATAATTTTTATTTTCTCCAACAGAAGAACACTAGAAAGTGATTATCCTCATTTATGTTGTACTAGTATTATTCCATCAATACAAGAAAATCCAGAGAACCTAACATGTAAAAAGTTTTGTAGCAATTAAAAAAAAAAAGAATAAAATGGTTTAGGGGGGGGGGGGGGGGGGGGGGGGATATTTAAAATATTCCTTAATTTTCTCAGAAATATGATGCAGAGGGGGTTACTGAATTGGAAATATACTATAATACTAATTATTTGATGTATAAACAATCAAGACTTACCGATCTGTTTCTTGAATAGGGTTGTTGTTGCAAAAATAGTATTAAATCGTGAGGTCAATTTTAAAGTACTTATCTCTTTTTTTTTTTTTTTTTTTTTTTTTTTTTTTTTTTTTTTTTATGGGGGGGGGGGGGGGGGGAAAGAGAAATCTTATCTTGATTTTTTTTTTTTTTAAAATTCAGTTAGCTTAATTTTAATAATTAGTGTAAACTTATTCAGCGAGTGTCAATAACACTTTTTAAAGTTGAGGTTTGTTTAAAAATGCCACGGAATGTAACCCTTACAGAGTTATTGTTTTGTACAACAAGTCTCCCACGTTGTATACGACATTTATAGAAGTGTTTAAACTACGGGGGGGGGGGGGGGGGGGGGGGGGAAAACAACAGTTTTTTATTAAAAAAAAAAAATTTTCATATAGGTGTCAAACTAACTTTATGAATAAAAACATAATTTAAAGTATTAATGAAAAGGGGGGGGGGGGGGGGGGAGTATTAACAATTAGGGGCTCTCTTATTTCTTTTTTTTTTTTTTTTTTTTTTTTTTTTTTTTTTTTTTTTTTAAAAAAAAAATTATTTTATTATTTTATTTTTTTAATTTTTTTTTTTTTTTTTTTTTTTTTTTTTTTTTTTTTTTTTTTTTTTTTTTTTTTTTTTTTTTTTTTTTTTTTTTTTTTTTTTTTTTTTTTTTTTTTTTTTTTTTTTTTTTTTTTTTTTTTTTTTTTTTTTTTTTTTTTTTTTTTTTTTTTTTTTTTTTTTTTTTTTTTTTTTTTTTTTTTTTTTTTTTTTTTTTTTTTTTTTTTTTTTTTTTTTTTTTTTTTTTTTTTTTTTTTTTTTTTTTTTTTTTTTTTTTTTTTTTTTTTTTTTTTTTTTTTTTTTTTTTTTTTTTTTTTTTTTTTTTTTTTTTTTTTTTTTTTTTTTTTTTTTTTTTTTTTTTTTTTTTTTTTTTAAAAAAAACAAGGGAATTTAATTTTTTAGGTTTTTTTTTTTTTTAAAAAAATTTTCCACTTTTTATACGACATTTATAGAAAATTAACTGGGTTTATTTTAAAACGAACTAAAGGCACCCGAAAGTACATGTCCTTTGCAAAGAATGTGAAGCTACGCTAAACGACTTTATCAAAAATCAAAAGTAACTTTACTGCATGCCATTTGCAAAAACAAATATGAGAGGACATTCAAACAGTTCATAATCTTAGATCACCCAGAGCTACGTTCCTTTTGTTTTAATCGCAAAAGTTTAAAAAATGAATGGAGACATTACTTTGTTGTCACCCTTTTCTCATCGACAGAGGCCACTGTAACTGACTTAATGATGAGTACACGCATAAATTAATGTATTTACTGTGGTTTTCCTTCTTCTAATCAAACCATTTGCAAACTATCAAGGATAGTCATTCAAATTGAGTTAATCTTTAGGAAGTCCGGAGTAACCATCCTATTCATTTTGTCATAACTTATGTAAACAGTCACTAATTCTTCGTTCCCTGGAACGAATATCTAGAATCGACAAGATCCCCGAGATGTAGACGTAGCTTGTCTATAGATTTTCTACATTATGAGAGGCAATGAGCATGCGCAAGTTGACATAATATCTGCAGAGTGACCAAGTGGCATGATCTTGAAATAGAAACTACATCTTGGTTACCCCGAACTGAAGGAAACGGTGACTGGGTCAACAGGAAGTACATTGTGGTATGAATACTGCAAATCGCCGGTGTTCCTCTGCGGTCCACTCAAAACATAGTCCCTGTTAATATATAGTGTCATTTACCTTTAAGTTTAGAAGCCACTTACATGCAACATTTTCTTTTGGTTAGTGTTCAGTCGTTAAAAGGTTCCACTGCAGGTTTTCATCTATATTAATAAATCCTGAAGCACCGGGGTTCAGAATATTATGTCTTACGCGTTGGACTGTCCGAGCAAACAACTTGTAGAGTGAGTCAATAATTATAAAGCATTGTAGGATCTTCGGGGGGAGGGGCGTCGTATTTATCAGCAAAGGACACTGACGTTAGAGCCAGGGTTAAAGGTATAGATTCGCAGATGAGGTCTTTTGACATTCTCTTTGGTGTTATGCTAGGGCATTTAGTTTTGAGTCACACGAAAAATCTAAGTAAAGGGTTGCAGCAGCAAGATCTGTCCGCACCAGAAGGTCAGGCAATGGCTCAGCTGACAGTTGAAACTTTGAAAAAACTAATAACTGATGAATGTATCAACGATTTTTATAAAAATGTAAAGGAAAAAGCAGAAATCGTCGAGGTGAATGAACCACCAATGCCAAGAAAGAAAAGATCCCCGAAACTATGGACACAAGGCGATTGCAAGAACTCACATTGAGCACTTCACTTCGTGCTCAAGTAAGCTAAAAATGCAAAACTGATTTGCTTGTTTGTGGTGCATGCAGACGTAATTGAGATTTTAAATGGATATATGAACGTAAAATTTGTCTTGCAGACCAACTAAATAGCACCACGATTATTGGCGGGGATCTAAATATTGGCGATATAAATTGGAATTCCAAACCTATAAACACAGGAGGGGGGGGGGGTACCAATAAGAATGTGATAAACTTCTTGATTTGTTGACTCTTACTGTTTCATTCAATAAATAAACGAACCAACCAGAATTACAAACACAACTAGAAATTGTCTTTATATTGTACCTTTGTAAATCCCCTCATTGGTGGAATCTGTAAATTGAAGTAATTTCTGTTACTGAAATTACCTCATCATGGTATCAGAGGCTCAACACTTTATTGGATTAAAGAATGTTTGTGTCACAGAACACAGCAAGTATACGTAAATGGTGCTACATCCAGCTTGGCTCCTGTTATATCAGGCGTTCCTCAAGGATCAGTAATGGGAACGCTCTGTAACATCAAATGTGAGTCCTTTTGCGTTTGACTGTGTCAATTATAGAACAATCAAATCTCAGGAAGTTTCAACTCAGTTTCAAAAAGACCTTGACAATTAATCATTATGCGAGCAGAAATTGAAGATGTCTTTTAATATATGTTAATGTTACATTACGCATATAGCAAGGTCAAAAGGTCGGAGCTTTGACTTTTTTAAACGTAACATCCACTCGTCTAAGAGCTCTACAAAGACATCTGTATACAACACCATTGTTATACCAGCTTTAGAGTACTGTGTACGGAATGCTTAAATCAAAACTATAAAATAGTACTGAATCTCATCTTAAAAAAAACATAGTTTACCATTATAATAGTATTAACAATGGAATGTTGTCACAAAGACTGAGGGCTGCCTTACCGTCTACTGATACAATAGTTCATTCGTTGTACTATTTAATTAAATTTTTCGTCAAAACAGTCAGAACAATTCTTCACTTATATTTAGTCTTGGCCGAGGAGGGACTGTCTTACTGCCAAGGCTATACTACGCAGTAGTTCTTCATTGTGTAGAATAAAAAGGGCTCCAGGACTGGCCCACCAATAACAAGCACTCCTAACAATTATATCTTCGAAAAGACAGGGGGAATGGATCGAGCATCCAAAAGGAAATTAGATGTTATACAAATCCCATACCAGGAACAGAAATTTGCTAAATGTAATGTAATCGCTAAGAATTGTTTATGCAATCCGTGTAATTTGAATGTTTGTCCAAATTGTACTGAGCTCCCTCGAGAGTTGTTGAACTACTGAAAACTGGAAAACTTGATAAGATCGAGAAAGTTCAATATTGTTGTTTTCAATCTTTCTGAACCGTAAGAAAAGACAAAAAAGAGAAGACGAAGAAAATTTCCATAAAGTAACTAATCAACTGGGTATTCAAACAGTTGAAATCTAAAACTATGTTTAGGCTGGGAAAAGTTGTAACAATGAATCCTTAGAGTTCTTAAAGTCATTATGAGTAACAAAAAAAGTTCTGGAGATATGTACGAAACAACTCTAAAACCTGTGTATTAGAATTTAAACAAAACTGATCAAAAGGTAGCAGTAGCCCTAACCAACACTTTCTTACAGTCTTCACACACGAAGATACACACGTCCATTAGGAGGTATCAGGTTGACTGGGTAGCTATGGAAGTTAGACAGCCTTTTACCTTTTAATCCCCCACACATGACCTTAGTGTTTCAGTATTGATCGAACGTTAATCATTAATACTGCGATACAAAGTATCACAGCGGGCCCACAAACAATCCTGATATGTAAATATTTTGGAAATTGGTGATGGTTGATGCTGAGGCATGTCCCCAAAAGAACTCAAAGTAACCAATTCTGGTTGAACATGCAAAACCTGACACGACACCACAAGTCATCTTGCAAATTAACTTTATAACAGAGAAAGAATAAAATTATATTCTAGTTTCGTGTAAAGCAAGTATTTGACTATCTTGTTTGTGCATTTACAATTTAGTAACTGTTTCTCGTTTTCAGTGTATCATTTATGACTTAAAAAGGAACAAACATATTCATGAAAAAGCTTTCAATAATCTTTACGCTCTTTCCGTTTTTTTTTTCCAGGATTTATTAGATTGTATATACGATCTGTTTTCATTCAGCGTTAATTAAAACAAAATTTACGCAGCAATATTATAATATGTTTTACGCTATGTTCCATTAAAGTGAATCTTAGAATATACAATACTATTCATACCTCTATCCTCACAAAATCGGTTGCAGTCAAAATGTTTGTAAACAAAATAACGAACATTTTCACGACTGCTGAAAAGTCTCGTTATTTAAAAGTGCATCCCGACCAATTAGTTAACTTTGGCTACCTTTCAGTTTATTACTGTTAACCAATCTGATAAAAACAGAAAGTGCATCCTGGCCATTTAGTTAACTTTGGCTACCTGTCTGTTTATTGCTCTAACATGAAATGTCTGATTAAAATAGACTGTCAGTGACTGTACAGTGATACTTCCATGATTCAAAAACAAACTGTGTGATTGTAAATTTTAAAATAAAAGCAATCGAATGGATACCGGAAGATACCGATCAAGTTTGATCGATATCAGTTTTTATATTGGCCGAACGATAAAAAACTTTTCACTACTTATTAAACGTTTACATAAGCATACAAGAAAACCATTGATGCAAAGCATCAAAGGTCGCCGCTAAAGAAATGAACAAGAACAAAGGAAATGTAGAATTTTTTTATTTGTAACAGGAATACAAAAATAATACTACTGTTAAATTGTGTTTGAGCATTAACATGTTACACAGATTGTAATAAAGAATATATAATAAATAAGTTCACCCATCAAAATATGACCACTTCAAGTCGTGATTCATTTCAATTTTCGTAAAATACAGTTGCGTAATATCTAAAAGAAATATATATCCAAAAGTATTACACCGACAACTAAATTGGTTTAGTTTGTATTTTCTGTTTCTGTTTTCTTGAAAATGATCCAGCTGAACCAAAGTTTTGTGAAAACATTACGAGTACACAGATAGTACCGTTGTAAGAAGTCTTTTCGAATAACAGTTTCAGAAGAGTGCTTCAAGTTAATACTTTGTTCATTGACCTTGCGTTACAACAGCTGAGTTATCAGCTAATTTTGTAGCTTTATTGTTTACATCACGTGAGAACTATTTTCAACTTTCTAAAAATAAATTATGATTCACTTTCCGTAGACTGGTTTCAAATATTTTATTAGTCAAAATAGAGCTTGACCATTTAAAATCGTGCACCACATGAGGGAATACATTAAAAGATTAAAAAAAAAAAAAAAAAAAAAAAAAAAACAATAAAAAATATTACAAATACTTGTTCTGTAAAACTTTATTGTCAGTGGGTAAAATTATCTTGCATCGAATAATCTTGTAAAAAAGAATTAAGTCACGTGCCCCTCCACGTACAAAAAAATTCCCATTCCAGAGAGTACGCCACACTTCAGTGCGGCGACAATAAAATAATTTGACGTTTACATTGATAAGAGATAGAAATATTAACTTTCTGACAATTTTAAAGCTACACACTGAACAGTGGTTTAACATATTCTTTATCGTACCTTCCTAAGCGATTTTCATTCATTTCATAACATTTTATTCAAAGAACTATACGCTATCTTACTTACATGTGACCACGGACCTATATATGTGTATATAGGTCCGTGATGTGACATTTTCCAACTACGTATTAAATATAGCGGGCCGCTTCTGCGGCCCGCAATAATGGAGGAAAAAAATTAGCTAATATATAATATTGTATATAATCACGGACCTATATACTGTGTATATAGGTCAGTGATATAATAAAAAAGGCAATCGAAGATTATTCAGTCGAATGTGCTTCGTTACTTTAATGTCAAAGACTGTATAAGTGGAAAAAGAAATCATATTTCCATTTTTCTCAGCGTAGATGGCGCCTGAAACGTGATACACATTTTTCTCTATTTTCCTCAGCGTAGATGGCGCCTGAAACGTGAAACGCTTTTCTCTATGAAACGAACCACAACTCAATAACAAACGACAACTCTTGCATCTCCAAAGAAAAAAGACTGTGTACAGTTTTCATCTCTGAAGTACCTCAATTTTTCAATGAAGAAAGACGCATGCCTAAGTCTCCATGCATCATTTACTCACCACGTATTAAAAATAGCGGGCCGCTGCCGCAATAAAAGCCGGGTCCTATACTTCCCAGCCACTTCTATTTTTGTTACATTCCAATTTTACCTTTTTCAACGACATCTTTTCATATTACCCAGATTTATGAAAAATAGGATATCACATAACCACGAAAATATAATCTTCTTATAATATCGTGGCCAGAAAAAAAAATCAAGGGTAGATAATCGTGCTCAATATGTCAGACGACAACGGTATCATCGGAAGGTTCGGTGAAAATTAAATATGGCGCCGTCCGCCCCAGAAAAAGTCTCTCTGGTCGCGTTTATCCTTGGTTTGACCCTATTTCTTGTTTCGAACCTGTTTTATCTTACTCAGACTTTACTTTATATTTGGGAGGATTGGTGGATGTTAATATGTATCCTTTATGTGGCACTGATCAACTGTGTGGTGTGGGTTGTCTTCAACACCAGGGACGCTTACAAGGTAAAATGAGTGGGTGGGGAATGGAGCACATCATCGTATGTGTATCTGTATGTAGTTTGGCGGTAGTAACCACATCTGGTATCTTAACCGCGGTGGTGGGCAAGTGATTTATATTTTGGGAGAGCGGATATTATTCGCAAACTGTCTGACAGATTTGTGTAGCCAAAATGGAGTATAAGGTACCGTAACTCTAGCCTCCGAGTCGGGGGGGGGAAAAAAATAAGGGGAAATAGAGTTACGGAAGTTTATAAAGGCATATGTATGTTGCTTTAAATAGCGAAATGTATTGTAAACTTAAATATTACAAATAGGAAAAACCGATCTGTCGGCAAATGCAGCGTCTTCATAGCCGCCAGTTTGGTAATACATAAACATTGGGGGAAATATCATGTTAATTCGTCTTTAGGGAGCGTCCGTATTGGACAATAATCACATTTGTGAAGATATAGAAGTAAGTAAAAAGTTGTGACACATGTTGTTTTTGTATTTAATTGTCTGACACTTAAGCCACACGCGAAAAAGGGACAATGGAAGTGGAAAAAAATAATAAGAAAGTACAGCGGTAAATTTAAAATTCGTTTTTTTGTTTATCGGGCTCTTAGAATTCTAAATTTTTCTTTATTAATATTTGAACGTTGTTTGTAAACAGAGAACACATAAATATGGAAGAGATACAAGAGGGTGACAAGAAGTTCCGATATAGATATATTAAGTATAACCAAAAGGCCCCTGTGAAATTGTCGTATATACAGTTACAGACAGTTTTCACGTTACGTGAATATTAAGTTTACAACAATTACATGCATATATTAAAGCAATAAACATACCTTTAAAACCCGTAACTCGAGGTTTGGGGGGGGGGGGGGGGGGGGGGTTGTTTGGGGGGGGAAAAGCTGAGGATACGGACTGAACTTAGCGGGGGGGGGGGTGGGGGAGGGAAAGCCAGCCAAAATATTTAAGTGACGTCTTTAGCAAATTTAGAGATATTTTTGTTTTATGTCAGAATCTAGCTATAACGAGAGATATTGCCCTTACAAAAATAACACAATATCTCGACGCGTGTACAATTAGTTTAACTGGGATTTGTGAATCCCTTAGTTTGTTTCAGTCTAGTCTCACTATGTCCACTTCGAAGGCAAACTGATTTTACCATCTAGATTTTACAGGTTGACATTTTACAGTTGTCTGCGTCTCACTTTCATTTGCACATGAAAGTGAGAAAAAAAAAAGGGGACACTTTTTTTTTTTGGTTTTTTTTTTTTTTTTTTTTTTAAGTGGAAATAGTGAGACTAACCCCTGAATATCTTGAACATCATGATGAGTCGAGACTCTAGTCAACGTTGCTCCAAAGGTGGTAGATTTAAGTCCCTGGGCACAGTGGTAATGCATCCGTCTGAATATGACTTAAAATCTATTTTAATCATTTAATGAAACGAGCTCCCAATCTTTGTATTTTTCAAGGGCATTTATGTCCAGTAGGTGATATGGGTCCCAAACACATCTTTCATACTCCAAGGATGAGCAAACTAGAACGGAAATGATAGAAAGTAAATGGAGGCAAAGGTCTACTATCCAGCAAATCTGAAATAGTCGATACAGCACGAAAGTAGCATACCTGTTGCTACACTCGGATGCTCATTCGGTAACCGGACAAGCAGCCTTTACTTGTATCTTGGGCTGGTTGTCCAGAAGTCAATTTCTTCAGTTTGACTTTTGTATAATGATTCATCTTGATAATGCAAGAACAATTTGTAATTATCATCTAATATAATACTACACTAGCTTTTGTGATGATTTTGTGTGTTTTTTTCGCTGTGTAAAATTTATTGTATGACTAATTTGTCTTGATGAGTCAAAGCTGAAAAGGATTTATCACAGAATTATGTTCAGCTTCTCACATCTGGATACTAGTAAAAATAATTGTATTCTAGAAAAGTGATTCCTCTGCTTTCATTGTTGGTCTCTAATAGACTATCTATGCATATTCAAGTTTAATTACTTGTTTTCAAATAGATACAGAAAAAAACTTTAAAAAGCTTCTTCTCCAAAGCACAAGGCCTAGAGCTTAAATACTACATTGTCTTGTGAACCTTTACCAAGTTTGTTCAAGTCTAGCCTAATTCATTCGGCTCATTTGTTTGACCCATTTTTTGGATCTGATATTTTCATAGTTGTCAAACCACCCATCCAAAAACTACCTCGCTGGCTTCAATGTCAAATTAAGACATTCCCCATAGGTCAAAATTGGGTGGATCACACTCTGGGGAGGTGGGGGGGTCACTGGTTTAACTTTTCATATAGATTTATTAAGGAGAACAGGAAATTTTTTCATTTTTTTGCAAAGCACAAGGTCTACAGTTTAGATATTTAGTGTGTGGTATTGTCTAGTGGACCTGTACCAAGTTTGTTCAAATCATGCCCATAGGGTCAAACTTGACCCTGCCTAGGAGAACAGTTGTTAACATAGATTTATATAAGAAAAACTTTAAAAATCTACTTCTTGAAAACCACAAGGCCTAGAGCTTACCTATTTGATATGCAACCTTGTGTAGTGAACCTCCAAACCATGCCCCTGGGGTCAAAATCTATCTTTCAAGATTGACCTACTAAGATCAATAACTCGAGAATCATTGGAAATAGGATCCTCAAAATTCATGGACATGTTGATCTTAACCAGTAGGTGACCTCTATTGATATTTAGGTCAGAGGTAGATTACCCCTACTAATTTTGATGTGAATGTCACATGGTCAAATCCTGTTTTTGTTGTCAAGCTGTAGAAATGAATTTTGGACAATTTGTACAGTTGTGCTAACTAATTTTCCCAAAGTCCTATGCCTGACCTTTTGACCTACTTTCTTGTTTTAAAATGCAATGGTCCTCAGGTTGGCAATATAAGGTCATCATGGCAATCAAATCATTTTTATGCACCCGAAGGGTGGCATATTAAAATCGCACCAGCCGTCCGTCCGTCTGTGCGTCCCCACTTACAAATTCGTGTCCGGACTGTAACTCTGTCATGCATCGAAGGATTTTGAAATAACTTGGCACACATGTCAAGCACATCAAGACGACGTGTCGCATGCAAGACCCACATACCTACCTCAAAGGTCAAGGTCACACTTGGAGTATGAAGGTTATAGAATCCTCTATATATGCACACATTCGTGTCCGGACTGTAACTTTGTCATACATCGAAGGATTTTAAAATAACTTGACACAAATGTCAAGCGCATCAAGACGACATGTCGCGTGCAAGATCCATGACCCTAGCTCAAAGGTCAAGGTCATACTTAGAGTTTGAAGGTAATGGATTCCTCTATATATGCACACATTCGTGTCCGGACTATAACTTTGTCATGCATTGAAGGATTTTAAAATAACTTGGCACAAATGTCTAGCACATCAAGACGACGTGTCGCATGCAAGACCCATGACCTTAGCTCAAAGGTCAAGGTCATACTTAGAGTTTGAAGGTAATGGATTCCTCTATATATGCATATATGCACACATTCGTGTCCGGACTGTAACTTTGTCATGCAGTGAAGGATTTTAAAATAACTTGGCACAAATGTCTAGCACATCAAGACGACGTGTCGCCAGCAAGACCCATGACCCTAGCTCAAAGGTCAAGGTCATACTTAGAGTTTGAAGGTAATGGATTCCTCTATATATGCACACATTCGTGTCCGGACTATAACTTTGTCATGCATTGAAGGATTTTAAAATAACTTGGCACAAATGTCTAGCACATCAAGACGACGTGTCGCATGCAAGACCCATGACCCTAGCTCAAAGGTCAAGGTCATACTCAGAGTTTGAAGGTAATGGATTCCTCTATATATGCATATATGCACACATTCGTGTGCGGACTGTAACTTTGTCATGCATTGAAGGATTTTAAAATAACTTGGCACAAATGTCTAGCACATCAAGACGACGTGTCGCCTGCAAGACCCATGACCCTAGCTCAAAGGTCAAGGTCATACTTAGAGTTTGAAGGTAATGGATTCCTCTATATACGCACACATTCGTGTCCGGAATATAACTTTGTCATGCATTGAAGGATTTTAAAATAACTTGGCACAAATGTCTAGCACATCAAGACGACGTGTTGCGTGCAAGACCCACGTCCCTAGCTCAAAGGTCAAGGTCATACTTGGAGTTTGAAGGTAATGGATTCCGCTATATACGCACACATTCGTGTCCGGAATATAACTTTTTCATGCATTGAAGGATTTTAAAATAACTTGGCACAAATGTCTAGCACATCAAGACGACGTGTTGCGTGCAAGACCCACGTCCCTAGCTCAAAGGTCAAGGTCACACTTAGAGTTTGAAGGTAATGGATTCCTCTATATATGCATATATGCACACATTCGTGTCCGGACTATAACTTTGTCATGCATTGAAGGATTTTAAAATAATTTGGCACAAATGTCTAGCACATCAAGACGACTTGTCGCGTGCAAGACCCACATCCCTACCACAAAGGTCAAGGTAACACTTGGAGTTTATAGGTAATGGAATCCTGTTTATATGCATACATTTGTGTCCGGACTATAACTTTATCATGCTTCGAAGGATTTTAAAATAACTTGGCACAAACGTCTTGCACATCAAGCGGATGTGTCGCGTGCAAGACCCAAGTCCCTACCTCAAAGGTCAAGGTCACACTAAGTGTTTAAAGTAATGGAATACTGTATGCATGGTTACTCTGTCATGCATGGAAGGATTTTAAAATTACATAGCACATTTATTGAGCACATGGAGAGGACACAGACTGTAAGGCACCTCTTTCAGGGGCATTCGTCACTTGCGAGGGACAGCTCTTGTTTTAACTCTGACTGTACCTTATATGGTGCAAGCAGCGTACATTTCAATGTATTCTATGCACCTCTTATTACAAGTAACAAGAGAAGAAAATAACTATAATATAATTATGAGTTTGTGTCAGTTTTTACTTTTACAAAGCATGTCTCTTTTTTTTTCAGAATGCTGTCAGAGCTTGTTTTCTTGGCTCAACCTGTGCGTTAGGTTTGATTCTCAGCCTTCAGTCATCATCATGGATGCATTTCGGCTGGTACCTGACCTGTCTGAGCATATTCCACTGGTCCGAATTCTACACCACAGCTGTAACTAATCCTGTATCATTGACACTAGAGTCATACCTTCTGGATCACAGCAGAGAATATAAGATTGCAGCAGTGGCTAGTTGGCTTGAATTTTCCATAGAGTGGCTTATTTTTCCAGGTGAGTTGCATACATACTTTGGTCAACTGGCAGTCGAGTAATGGAAGTTTATGCTATGCTATTGTTACAGCCATCTTGTTACAATACCACACTATTTTATTAAGCGACAGGTGTTTATATATGTTACTTTATGTATGTATAAATCACTGCTGTGTCCCATTAGATTTCATCATATCTTTTCTTTTTATTTGCCATCGAAATTTAAGTCATTATCAACCTACAAGTATGTCTAAGGTCTGCCACTTCTTTGTCTGGATCATTAACTTTGCAGTCACTTAATTTAAATATAAAATTTTCTTTTGTAGAGGTAACATATCTTCTCAAAGATTTATTGCCAGTGGGTAAAACACAACATAAACCCTGCTGAGGCAAAAAACAAAGATACATTTCCAGTCTCCCAACCAAACATAACCTTTTACAGTCAACCTTAAAATTTTTCACGATAAAATGATAAGACCAAATTTCAAGACTTATTGTATTAGAGCAAAAAAACGCAAAATAAAAAAATATAATGCCCAATTTGACAAGGGGGTTGGAAACGCACATACTTTAGTCTGCTCAAGTTGACTGCAAATACTGGTATATATACCTATGCTTAAAAAGTAAGAATGTTTCTGATTTCTTAACATACATTGTGTATTACAGGTTTAAAGCAGCTGAGATACATAAGTGTGTTTGGATTATTGCTCACAGTTATAGGGGAAGTTGTGCGGAAAGCAAGTATGATAACAGCTTCAACAAACTTCAATCATTACGTTCAGTATAGAAAACAGCGAGACCACCAACTTGTCACTCATGGAATATATTCTTTATGCAGACATCCTTCGTACGTCGGATGGTTTATATGGAGTATAGGAACACAGGTAAATGTAACTATGTGTTGAGTAATATGATTGTCGTTGTGACATTTAGCATTTGTTAATTTTGTTTCATATCATGTGCATTAAAAATGGTTTTCTCTTTGGTAGTTCTGATATATGTAGGTCAGTCTAAGAGTAGTTGAATGAATATTGTTAGCCGCCACTGTGAAGGCAGTCTAGAATTAACAGGATGTAGAAGAGGCATTTAACACATCAGTTTCAGAGTTTTGTAGAAAAACTATGCACAGTAAATGGAGCTAACCAATAACATTATCAAGAAGAAGGCTGTCTTGAAAGTCAAGATCAAAATGAGTGCTTTATGTCTATTTTATAGTATTTGACAAGTGGTCTTATTCTATTCTGAAAGTAGATAACATCAAGGGAATATATAATTTGTTATAATCTTACTATACAGCCAAAGTGAAAGTAGAACCAGCCGCATCAGGTACTTGTACATTGTATGTCCATATCAATATCTCATAACAATGCATAACAAAGATTCCACAATCACATGAAATTCTGATTTTTAAAAAAGAGAGCTTCAAAGCCATAACACACTTAAGATTGTAAAATAAAATTGTATCTCACTTTCTGTTTCAGATAATTCTATGCAACCCAGTTTGTTTGGTTGGGTATACAATTGTGTCTTGGCGATTCTTCAGAGAACGTATTTTTGAAGAGGAGATATACTTACTTAACTTCTTTGGTGAAGATTACGTTGAGTACCAGAATAAAGTGGGAACCGGTCTTCCATTTATTAAAGGATACAGAGGAAAATACTGAAAACTGGCAGGCTGTGATCTCCATTATTTATGCTATGATATAACAATGTTTATGCAAATTTCATCATATATTATTTAGAATACAAAAAGTTCGTCCATATACATATAAATGTAAAAACAGTGTATAGCGTCTAAAGTTTGCTTGTGTAAATTTTGTGATTATTTTTATTTACACCTCTGCTTTTGCATGATTATAAAGTTTGTAAACATGTACCTTTACATGTTTGTCAAAGGAAATAAATGATTGTGATTATTGCGACAAAACTACCCGTATCTCCGGAAGAAGCTGCCAACTTTCTCACATAATGAGACATGAAATACTGCTTTATTGACCTTTTAAGCTCACCTAGCACAAAGTGCTAAGAGTGAGCTTTTGGGATCACTCACCGTCCGGGATGTGTCGTCTGTCCACCATTTCCTTCAATCTCCTCTGAAATCACTGGGCCAATGTTGATGAAACTTTGTAGGGATGTTTCTTGCATGAAGCTCTATCAAAGTTGTTCAAAGAATTCCATTCCATGCAGAACTCTGGTTGCTATGGCAATGAATAGAAAAAACTTTAAAAATCTTCTCTGAAACCACATGGCCTAGAGCTTAGATATTTAGCATGTAGCATTGCCTAGTGGACCTCTAACAAGTTCATTTATCTTATGACCCTTGGGTCAAAATTTACCACACCCAGGGGTCACTTGGTTTACATAGGCTTATATTTATAGGAAAAACTTTAAAAGTCTTTTCTGAAACCACAAGGCAAGGCCTAGAGCTTAGATGTTTGGCATGTAGAAATGCCTAGTGGACCTCTACCAAGATTGTTCAAATCATGACCCCGTGGTCAAAATTAACCCTTCCCAGGAGTGGGGGAGGTCATTTGATTTCACATAGGCTTAAGGCCGACAGGCAGAGAATAGATATTTGGAATGTTACTTAGTATTGTGTAGTGGACCTCTACAAATTATGTTGTGACCCCTTGTGTTATAGCCAATGGTAGTCAGGTGAGCGATATAGGGTCATCATGGCCCTCTTGTTTTAATTTGCATACATATTTTTGCACCTTTCACTCCATTGTAAGTAATTTTGTAGTACATTTTTAAAAATTCAAGAGGTGTGCCACACAACTTTACAAGTAACGCCCGAGCAGACATTTTCAGATTGTGGTTTTAAAGGCTTTTGATTTACTTCTAATGCCATAGATTTAAAGGGTACAATTTAGATTATGTTTGGTATTTTGCTCACTTTCTTTTACGTTTCTGCATCATTAGAAAGTGGCTCTTGAATTATGCTGATTATACATGGAAATTTTCCAGACCTCACTTAGTTTTACTTAAATGACAATTAAAGGGACGTACCCTACATCTAGAAGATTATATTCTTGAAACATAGATAATGTGTTCAATGAACGTAAAATGATAAATAAATAAAATTTTATAGAACAACATAAGGCAAAAAATGCCTCATTTTACAACAGTTAATAATATAGAGGCCTTCTGTAATAAATTGCTATCCATCCATTAATTGTACAACAGCAACTCTACATAGATTATTGAATGTTTTACGGTATTGCAACATATTTTAAAACGCTGATTTTATCAATACTGATTTGAAAGCATATCTTAAACTTTTAGGTTAAGTTATAATACTTGAAAATATTATGTTATTAAGTTTTTGAGGCTATTTATTTTAGTTTCACATCAGATAGGGTATGTCCCTTTAAGCAGTTAGACTAGCAGATTTTTGTTTACTTGTTAGTCAATCTATTGATGACTGCAAAGGTATATATGTATGTATGCTTGGGAATACATAGAGGATTATTGTTAGTTTTGGTGTAATATCATTTTATAATTTCACAGGTTGTGCACCAAAAGTGATATTTATTATCCAGCATTGATAACGCTCTGTATACTTTTTGACGTAAATCTGAGGTAAAGATTGCAAAAACTGTGGAAATAAAAATGGTAATTCACTGTTTCAAAACTGTGGATTATCTATTCACTTTTTATTTCACTGAGATTACTCAATAATTTACTGGAAAACATAAAATAAAAGTCTGTTCTCATTTTTGCTCGATTTTCTTGAAAAGGGGAGCATCCTACTCCCCCCGGGGGGGGCGTTGGCGTCACACCTTGGTTAAGTTTTTCTACCACCCCACTTTATTTCAGAAGTATTAGAGGTATGGCTTAAAAACTTACCATACTGTTTACCATCATAACCTCCATCTACAGACAAGAGTACATAACTCTGTCAAGGTTTTTGACAGAATTATGGCCCTTTTTTTACTTAGTAAGTGTATTGAGCTTGGTTAAGTTTTTGTACCACCTCACTTTATTTCAAAACCATTGGAGGTATTGCTTTGAAACTAACCATACTTGTTTACCATCACGACCTTCATCAACAGACAAGAGGACATAACTCTGTCAAGGTTTTTGACAGAATTATGCCCCTTTTTGACTTAGAAAATACATTGAATATGAGTAAAATCCACTTATTGCCTTAACCCTTTGAGATATTGCTTTGAAACTTTTAATGCTATTTCACATCATTACCCCCATCTGCAGGCAAGAGAAGGTAACTCTGTCAGGGATTTGTTTTAAAAATTAAGGCCTTTATCGACTTAGAATCTTGGTTAAGTTTTTCGTACCAGTCCACTTTTTGACTGAACTGTTTGAGATATTAATTTGAAAGTTGGAATACTTGTTTACCATCATGATTCCCAAACATGGGCAGGAGAAGGTAATTCTGTCAAGGATTATATATGAATTATGGCCCTTTTTGACTTAGAAACTCAGTTAAAATTTCATTCTTGTCCACTTGTTAACTTAACCATTTGAGATATTACTTTGAAAGTTGGAGTACTTATGTACCATTGTAAGACCTATCTGTAAGCAAAAAAAAATAACTCTGTGAAAAATTTTCTTGATTTGTACTTAGAAATTCCTAGTTAAAGTCTTGTGTGCCCTTAACTGTCAAAGTTTTGTTTTATTGGCAAGCACTAAAAAAGTCGAGCACGCTGTCCTACTGACAGCTCTTGTTCTGAGACTTGTAAAAACTTATAAACCTACTATAGTAACTGTTAACAATATCTGACACATTTCATTTGCATTGTCAAAATTTCCCCATGTGGGGATATGTTTTGATAATGTACATAAATGAGTATGAAAGGGAAATATGTGACTGAAGTAGGACATGTATATATGAATAGATGTCCTACTTTAGACCGCACTCACAAATGAAATATTTTGATAGTTCACAGTATATTTTATGTTGCTCAATGTGGTGCTAGTCCTAGCATCATTTATATACTTGGTTCTTGTAATTCTTTTTGTTTTTGTTTAAATCACTGTTGTATTCATAATATACTGTTGTGTGATCAAAGGCAGGAACTATTTATACATGTATATGTTGTTGTGTTGGAACAGCTGATTAACATAATGTTAAGCTGAGACAAACAAGAAACTCACTTAGACAAACTGAAGGTTAAATAAAAAGTCCAAATTAATTTTAGCCTTTTAAACCAAATTTTGGTACATATATTTCCATATGAAGTTTCACTTTTGTTCAAAAAGTTTGATTTTATTTGGCTATGTTTGAGTTTGAACATACAACAGCTGTTGGTTCTAAATAGGTTTTTATACCCAACTCTGTGGTTGAGTCCAAGTGGTTATGGTCTCTAACTTGAAATTGTCAAACCTCTTACTGCATGCGTGTGGCCTGTAAATTATTGAAACCTGGCATTGAAATTGACATTAACTTTTAACTATAAAAATGCATGGTGGGAATAGGTATTTAAGCATGACAGTAGAGCCTGTTTTATCATAGTTAAGTAAAAAACCTCTTTGATTTGTTGAAAAAGATTTTCTTAAAATCTTCCCCTGATTGTGAGACATACTTGTGCATCTGGTGATAAGTGAATATTGGTGCAATGTAGACCATAATAAATACCCACATCTATGCACTGTAGACCATAATTACCCTCCACATCTGTTTACTACCGTATATCAGGTTTTTTTTCGCGTAGATAAAATTTCGCGATTTTGGTCTTGTTTTAATTTTAGCGATTCTAATATTCACGATTTTAAAAAAGCTGATTTTCATTTTCGTGTTTTTTAACTAAGGAGGAAATTTACCATTAAATTGTTTTATAAATAAAGAGGAATTACATTGTGACGGTGCTATAAACCGGTATCTCGAAGTGCTCCGGTTGTTTTATTTGTTTGCTAAAATAAACAATAAATAGTAATTATCATGTATGTTCATTGAACGAATGGTATTTATGACGCATTGATAATGACTTTCGCACTTTCCGCGGTTAGACAATGTGCTTATTGTGATACATGTATAACACGCATGCGGAACTTACAATTTCGCGAAAGGTTGTACTAAATTTTCGGTGATTCTAAAGTTCACGATTTTCATTGCTCGCAAATATAGCGAAAATTAGACACACGCGAAAAGAACCCCGATATACGGTTTATACCATAGACACCCTCCACATCTGTGTACTATATACCATAGACATCCTCCACATCTGTGTAACTATGTAAAGTGTAGGATAGACCCCTTCACAGTGGAGCACTTCATGAGGAAAGTTCTTGTAATAACCTATCATTAACTTCTGGTTTTCTATTAAAATGATCAACTTAAAAGTAAATCAACAGATAAAAACAAAGTTTAATTAAAATTTGGACATTAGGTCAGTCAGAGTTAAACACTTAAAAGTCAAAAGGCAGTAAAAGAAACTAATGTTATACCCTTGTGTAACAAACTTGTGAGTTTCTTTTATCTTGTACACTACATTGACCCAGCAACTTTTCAATTTGTAAACAGATTAAGTAAAAATCAGTCCAGGTTAAAATCAGATAACCAAGTCAAATGAAATGCAAATATTTATATATTCATTAAGCAGCAGCTGAAAGAAATGCTTCTATCAGCTTCAGGTATATCATCAGATCATCTTATAAGAGCCAAGAGCAGCATAACATCAAACTAGGTGACTAGGTTAAATTAAAGGGAGATTACCCCAGTTATTATTTAGCATGGTGACAAACCTTTGAATAAGAGGTTAGAAAATGTCTGAGAAAGCATTTGTATTCAGATGTAATTCATAACCTTAAGTTTTAACTGTTTTGTTTATTTTTAGAAAGTGGGACAGGTATTATTTGTTGGCTAGTCCATTAAGTATTTTTAGTTTTCAGTGAATTTAATTCTAAAGCTGGAAAGAAATAGTTTCCATTTGGATACTATTGAATATAAGAAATGTTATTTACCCTGTGAAAGTAAAAAATCCTTGCAAAATGATTCGAAAATATGAATACTGTTATTGATTGCATGAAATATTAATTTGTTTGCTGTTGAAATGGTAAGAAGCCCAAGAAAAATGAAAATTTTATAGATTTGGTTAAACTTTAAACATAACTGTCATTATCTAATGTTGTATAATGTCTATAAAATGCACTACATGTACTGATAATGATAATTAAGATGTAAATAGTAGTTGAATATTTAAAATGTTCCAAATTGATAATTCATGAAATGAAATGTTTTTTTATGGACTGTTTGAAAAAATATAATAAAATGAAATATTTGACAGATTTGTTTTTCTTTTACACAATGTACTTGGTTTGAATTTAAGTTAATTGTGTTTTGCCACAAACACTTCAAATGCACACCCATGCGCAGCACAGACACATGTATTCACCCATATCGACTTTATCTATGTTCAGTTACATGAAACCTGTTGAGCAGGTCTTGGCAGCATGAAACAAGTTTTCTGTTCTGTTATGTTACCCCTTGACCAGGTTTGGGGGTGTATATAAAGAAGTTATCCGTGGTTGGTAGTCGGGCGGGTGGGCGGACAGTCAGGTGGTCTGTTGCATTTTCCTTGTCCGGGCAAAACTCGAAGAACTACTAGTTGGAATTCAATGCAACTTCATACAATGGTCAAGCACATTGAGAGGAGGTGCAGTGCACAAGAACCATAACTCCATCTTGACTCATTACAGAGTTATTGCCATTTGTTACTTTTCCTTGTCTGGAGCATAACTTGAAAACTACTGGTTGGAATTCAAAACAACTTCATACAATGATCAAGCACAATAAGAGGAAGTGAGTACACAAGAACCATAACTCTATCTATAGTAATTACAGAGTTATTGCCCTTTGTTACATTTCCTTTCGTAACATAACTTGAAAATTACCAGCTTGGAATTCAATACAACATACAATGGTCAAGTAAATTGAGAGGAAGTTCAGTGCACAGGAACCATAACTCTTTCCTGACTCATTACAGAGTTATTACCTTTTGTTACTTTTCCTTGTCTGGAGCATTACTTGAAAACTACTGGTGGGAATTCAATACAACTTCATACAATGGTCAAGTCCATTGAGAGGAAGTGCAGTGCACAGGAACCATAACTCTTTCTTGACTCATTACAGAGTTATTGCCCTTTGTTACTTTTCCTTGTCCGGAGCATTACTAGAAAACTACTGGTTGGAATTCAATACAACTTCATACAATGGTCTAGCACAATGAGAGGAAGTGCAGTGTACAAGAACCATAACTCTGTCTTGAGTATTTACAGAGTTTCAGCCCATTTTTACTTTTCCTTGTCGCAGAGCATAACTTGAAAACTACTGGTTGGAATGCAATACAACTTCATACAATGGTCCAGCACAATGCCCGGAAGTATAGTGTACAAAAACCATGTTAACTCTATCTTGACTAATTACAGAGTTATTACCAAGAACAATATCTCTAGTTTAGTTTTTTTGCAGGGATTCTGTTACTGAATTTCCTCAAGTTTAATAAAGAAGTCTTTCGGGGGTATTAATCACATTTTGTGATAGCCCTAGTTTCACTATGAACTGACATATTGTAAGGAAACTTGGCAGGTCAACAGTCGCAGTAACCTTGAACAGTGAAATGTTTTCTGATCAATTAATCAAGAACACGTGGGCATTGACTTTTGTATCCTCAAACTTGATAGGCAAGTTGAACCAGTACACTGGTAATGTATCACCTGTAGTCATTTGTCTTTTTCACGGGATACTGATCTCTGTGAATAAATGTCCCGTATCAGTAGGTTAAGAGTGTTTACCAGGGTTATATATTCATCTTCAGTGACATGGCCCTCCATGGCATCTACAACAGTTCGTTCAACATATTAATTGGAAGACATTTAATCTGCTGTTATTACAGGTTCGTAAGTCAAAAGATTTTCTACAAAACATTTCACGGCCTCCTTTGGGTTTTTCAAACTTGTCGCTAATATTTTTCTGATTTCTGTTCAAGTGAGCATGTGTCTGTCTTTCTGTTTGGGATTACTCTTCGGAGGTTATTTATTTATCTCGGATACGATTCACTACAGTTATCTCAGTGCTTTGATTTAGATGCACGTGTTTCAACAGCCAGTGGATAAACGTTTTCTCTCGCGTATTGTGACGTTTCAGCAACTCCAAATATTGGTTCAAGTTTCTCTGCACAAGAACGATGATATGGGGGATATATCGGAAGTGATGTAAACAAGGGCTAAGTACATGTATGTCTTTTTCGCACTGAACTCGTCCTCACTGTTCTGTTATCTTTATTTACAGTTCAGTTTAATTGAATTCGATTTAGCTTACCTGAGCACTAACGTGAGTACTCTAAATATATTTTGTGCCAAAGTATTTTAGGTATCGTTGGAAATGGGTCACATTGGTTGAAACCCCAGGTTATCGGGTCAGATCATAGAACGTCGTAAACAGTCCAGAGGTTACAGTTTGTACACATAGAATTTTAATTAAGTTTTTCCTTCAGGAATGATGGAAACTATCACTTGTTAAAAATAGGTCACCAGGGCATAACTTTGAAAACCTTGTGAATACTCTAGAGGTACATGCAATATTTTGTCAATCTTTAATATCTTTTAATATCGATCGTCCTCATACTTGTTTAGAGTGTTTCCTTTTTTTTGATGTTGGAAACGTGTTAACATGCCTACTATGCCAAATCAAAGAAAGCATACAAAGTAATACATGTACATAGTTTTCATCTCGATCAGATCATTATACCCGATATAAAACATACAAGTTACATGTTTGCTGACTCGGGTGAGCGTTTCAGGGCCCTCTTGTAGAATAGTTATTCTACCAACAAAGACGATTTTTATAAAAAGAAATAATAATAAGGGTAAGTTAGAGTTATGGTTCTTTCATTCAGCATTTCCCTCAAGTATCCTCGGATAACGCAGTTCGTACTTTTCTGGGTATGGTCCGGACAAACCTGGATAGTTCATTAACAAGCAAGCTAGAAATAGGCCTATGGTGTTGCGGTGTCGTACACCTAAATGATAAGTATAAAAATGCTATAAACACATATACATTGAAATTACGACATGAAAGTGTTGAAACATTTACTTAACGTACAGGGCTTCTACTGTAAGTCTGTTTTCTAAATAAGAAGTTTCATATGAAAGTAGAGCAGCGGGCATCTAAGGAATTCCAATGGGAACGTTTATTTTACCAGAGATTTGTTTTGATTCGAAACGAGGCACTGTCGTAAAATACGCAACGAGGCACTGTCGTAAAATACGCCAACCAGGGTTTTAGTTAATTACACCGTGAATGAATTTACATGTTAACCACTTGATGAAATAAGTAATAATTTGGAAAGTGACACTCACATAAGCTAACAGCATATCGGGCATCTTGACAACAGTGGATAAAGAGCTACACAACTACATAAATGCAACTACCAATTACAGCAGCAGGTGATCCAATAAACCGCTCATTATAGAGACGGGCGTACAAAAACTAGTCCTTGATTCATTGGACTGCGGTCGGTCTTCAATCCGAACGAAATTTTAACTTTTATGTTGTCAGATTTTTCTGATATTTGTACATTTGTATAATCATATTTTCTTTCATCTGTATAACGCTGATCGCCGATAATTTATTATGTAAATGGACTGCTTTGTTAAAACTTAACTTTACATTACTTTTGATTAGTCTGTCTCCTTTTTGTAAAATGCCAGTTCATCTAAATCAACCGTTATATTAAACATCCATTTTGGGCCATCAATTAGGAAATTCGTGTTGCGAAACTGATCCCGCCACCGTCCGACTGGGAAGTAAATGTCACGTGATCGTGCACCTTGTTCCATCACTGGAGCAACAAGATACTCGTCTCCAACCAGAAACTCATCCTCGCATGTTAAAGCAACTACGTCATTCGGCGATATCCACCAAAGAGGACGAATAATTGGTGCACTACTTTCCATGGCAACCTTGGCATACTTGATTAACATGTCAGAATGTTGTTCGTGCATTTTCGTAAACTTTTGGGCAATTCTGAAAATTGTTTCGTTATACTTCCACGGTACAATAGAATATTGCATGCTTGGAAGAAATGTGTTCAGTTGTAACCAGCGAATGTAAAGTTCCGGTTCCGGTTGATTATTGTAAGCATTTCCGCCAATCATATCTGGAAGTACAAACGGATATCCGAGAAGTCCGTAAGTAAGAACGCATGGTATGATGGTCTTAAATGCGTTATCGTGACCCCAGTTTGAAAGTTTATCCATCATGCGAACAAATATTGGATATTTCTGTGTTCTGTAACCAACGCGTATTTCCTGATGATATGTGGGATCAGCCTCGGCCGCTAACTTTACCCATTCTATTGGATACATTTCTGCAGGATTCAGCGTCATATTAGCGTTGCTGTATATATGTGGTAGCCATGAGGTTTCGCCAGCGTCAAATTTGAAGGAGCTGATGTTGTAAGTACTTTTAAGATACTGCAATTTGTGAAGGAACCACTCTGCTGCAGACTTGTTCGAGACATCTAGAATTCCAGCAAGTTTTCCGTCCCACCAAGGTGTCATTGCTGGGGCTAAACTTTCGTACTGACGTACCAGCATAAAGTTACTCGCTGTATATTCAAATGAGGAAGAATCAACGTTGAAAAACGGATGAATCCACACAGTAACTCTGAAACCCATTTCATTTAAGTCCTTAACCATCTCAGATGCATTCGGAAACTTTTGCATATTGAAATCCATGTCGCCGTAGGCCGATGTCCAGTCGTCATCAATTTCCAATTGCGCATGCGTGAAATTATATTTCAGAATATTCGAAGCAAATTCGATTACTGTAGACTGGTTTACATCTTTTTGGTATTGAGCCCATGTTGACCAGATGGGATATCTAAATAAATCTTCATCTGGTATTCCGAATGGCTTTTCGATGAACATGGCTGACATTTTTCTGTGAATGTCGAGAACGTTTTCTCCTCGACAAACTTTATATTTCAGTACAGGAAATGATGAATCTTTATTAAAATATGGGTACTTTTCATACCTGGCAGTGAAACACATCAGTCCTTCATCCGGTTGATTTAAATTGAAATACAAAGGAACGTCATGGTCAATAAAAATTCCTACGCCGGAGGATGAAAAGAAATACCTCTCCAAAACACCTCCTATTTCACCGACATACGAATCATTCACCATGTAAGCTGACATGTTCCTGACATTTTTCTCGAATGGCCAATTTTGGATTTTGTCTGCATAGCCACCATACCAGTGAGCAGACGAAACGTTATAACAGTCCGTTAGCACCTGATTTGTGCATCTAAGTGCACGCCATTCTAAGTCATAGCACTCGAGTTCGACGTCTTTACCAGACAAAGTCTTTTGTTTCGTACTAAAGTTAATCAAAAGTTTCGATTCTCCAATCCATTCCAAACATACGTCACTTCCGGTGCTTTTGGAACAATCAGTCAACCCGGATGTAGCATCGGAATTCGCTGATTTCCACCTAAGCATCCCATCTAAAACAACATTGCTTCCGTTATGTACTTGTAAAGTCATATCTTTGTTTAACAACAAGTTCTTTGCATACTTAGGCCACACCTGGTGTTGTGGCGGGCTTGTTGGTGATATTGTGTGTCCTCCGAATGATTTGATTTTGTCAGTTTGCCAAACGACGATCCCGATCGTTGCAGCAAGTATAACAAACATCCCGGTGACTAAGATCACTTCTCGTTTCTTACTTATGGGGTCTGACTTTGGCATGGTATAGTCTGTGTGCACTGTTTATAAAGGTCTGTAATGATAATTGTAATGTTTATTTATATATCTTGAAAGGTAGATCTACATTTTTATTTCTTTTTCGACATTCATTCCCTCAAAAATTTCCAATCCACATTTGTATTAAACTAATTAGAACAAATAATGTTAGTTTTAATATGTCATTAAGAAGTTAATATTAATGAGTTAAAAGTGAATATTCATTACACCATTAATTAGTACCAATAGATGAAAAGTTATATCTAACCCGATTTAGCAATTCTCTTCAAAACGGTTATTGTATGCAATGGTTTGAAATAATGAATAATTTACTCAATTATTTTATTATTATATGAGTGCATGAAAACGTTTTGCTGAGTAATGTTAAACAATATTTTCTCACCTCAGAGTAGGTCCGTTTGATATAATACCTATTTCAAGATAGATTTAGGTTGTTGAATGGTAATTTGTTTTACAGCACATGTATATGTAAAAGTACTTCAAACATGTGAAATACTGTAACTTTATTACATGTAGCGCTATACGTGTACCTGGCAATTGCGGAATGTTTTTACAGATAAAGAAATTTTGAAGGCGGTTCAATGCTGTATTTAGTATTTACTATTCCTTATCTTAAACTCACTGAACCCCATTATTATGTGCAATATAAGTGGTTAAATTTTTTTTTATCTTTGATGTTATATATAAATTATACCTTACCATGCGCAATATGCGTTTTTGTAAATTATTTCGAAGAAGATTTATTTTATGCGCAAATATAAATAGGATTGACTGTAAAAAGATATTAAATAATGAATACAGAAAACTTTGCACTTTGTATCAATTTTAATTTTAACAATGATATACAACACACAAACAAATTGCTGAAGTGTTCAATCGTATGAGACAAGCAAGTTAGATAACTCTTGACTTAATTTAATGCAAATGACTAAGACAATTTGTTTAACTTTTGAATGCAGCACATATACAAGTAACCAATGACTGGATTGATTTAAAACTTCATTTAGGTATTTAGGTATTCAGGAGTAACAGATAATCAAGTCAGATAACGCTTGACTGAATTCATTCCAAATTATTGCACTTGTAAAGGTTTTTGCATGCAGGTTAGTTTTTTTTTGTGTGTGCATGTTTTTATGATGCACATATTTCAACAACCACCGAACGTATTGATTAGAAACTTGAACAAAGTTTTCAAGGTTATCAGAAAGTCATGTTAGATAACTCTTGAATTCATTTATAATAATGGCCCCTGTTGGACTTTTTGGTTAAAGTTTTACACGGGAACTACTATCATGCACATATCTCATCATCAAGTTACGGGATATATTTAAAACTTCATTTAGGTCTTCAAGGGCTAAGAAAACTCTTGACCAAATTTAATTCAAATTACAGCCTTTGATTGATAAAGTTTTACATGAAAGCTACTAACAGGGGCGTAGCTTCCTATAGGCACTGTAGGCACGTGCCTACACTTTTTCTCAAAAAATGAAAAATATAAAAATGCCAAATATGCAATAAAAAGGACGGGGTAGGGGGTGTATGGATCTACCACTTGTGGACCTGTGCAATAGCGAAATATTTCGTTAATGTAACTAACTAAATACACTATAATGACTTAACCAAAAGTTTTAAGAACTAGTTCGTTAATGTAGTAATTTGTTAATACCAGATATGACCATTCATGGTCCCCTGCTTTTGAAGAAACTCGGATTGTCTGTTGTACCAATTTTAATGTTTGAAATGACACTGATTTTCATGATGTTCAGTAACGAAAATGCCAGGTTGCGATTTCGTTGGAATGCGCTGAGAACAAGCAAACAAACAAGGTTTGTGTCCCTGTATTTATCATTCACATAGTGAGGATACGTAAAGGAGGCTTCAACACAACAAATGACATCGTTATCACTGTCAAAATGGCAAAAAGTTTGGGAAAGAGGTGAAAATCTGATGGTATTAGATCAGTTGAATACGGGGAGTCAAAATCGCACTCAGCAGCTTTAGCTACTGCACCTTGCCAGGTGTGTGCAGATGCATTGTGCGGAAGCAAAAGGATTTATGCTTTTTCACCGTTTTTCTCGTTATTAGCATAAAACTGCCCAGTGATGGTTTGACCATTCTGAAGATAATTCACCTTGATAACCTTGTAATCCCGAAATACTGATCTCACAACCTCGCCTACTGATGTCGTCTGAAAGAATTTCTTCGGTGGTGGACCTTGATGTTTCCACTTTGAACGTTAGATCCATTTCATATTCTGCGTCACAATTCTCCCGAGTCATTCTCTGGGTTTTGCTGAAAACGTCTCAAAAGCTCTTTGGAAATATTCAGCCTACTCAATTGTTTGTCTGGCATTAATATTCACAGAACCTATCTTGTCAAACGTTTGCTCATGTGAAAAACATCAGACAAAATGAACTGGAGGGAATCAAAACTCATTCTAGACTTATAAAAGTCTGTTGAGATTGAGATGTCATTTTTCTCTTGAAGACTTTTTTCTTTTAAGAATAAAACATTTGTATATCAACAATTTGTCTCAATCAAAGCAAGGGAAAAATTGTGAAGATGTTGTAAAATCTCCCGAAAAGATATGCATAATGACTCTAGCGACTGATGCCAGTCCTGTAGTATTAGCAATTTGTTTTTTGTTTGTTTGTTTGTTTGTACTAATTTATTTATTCTCGATTTTCGCAGTCCTTCCAACTTATATTAATCGCTCTCGAGACTCATTCCAGGTGGAATCAACCTCGAAAAGAGAGAGGCAATGTGGAATTAATTGTGTTTTGCCGACATGGCGATGATAGGGATCGAACCCGGGGCCCTTCGATCCTGAGGCGAACGCGCTACCACTGCGCCATGGCGATTTGTTATTCTAAAATTCATTACCATACGATCTACATCATCAAATTGATTTTCGTAAGTGGCATCTTTAAAACAACCTGATCGTGGATCATTTTCAGTGGTGGTTGTTGCTTGAATTCAGCAACCCATATCTTTATAGTTGAATATGAAGATAGGATAATCATCACTAGGTGCATTTTCACACTTTCATGGATTGCCTTTTGTGACCTGACATTCCTTTCTTATGCAGATACTTTATCATCGCTCCCTTTTCTGACTATTCTTTCTCACCAATAGCTAACAACTCATCAGCAATGGCACATTGCCCCCATACCCCTCCCCACCTCCCCTAAAAAAACAACAACTGCGGAAATGAAAAATGTTCAAGGCAATTGACTTTTTTATGTATTCTAAGTTCGAATTTTTTTATTTTCGATTAGTGCTTTGATTTTTAGCGAAAAAGTTTTAAGATAACTGATTTTCAGTGTGGCAAAATTCACAAACTCTTTCTCTTTATTTTCCTCCAAAATATACCCCATGATACGCCAGAATGCAGCTGTGGCGATATGGGATTTAAAAAATTTCGGGGGAGCATGCCCCCGAACCCCCCTAGAAAATATGTGCCTACACTTTCATTTCTTTCAAGCTACGCCCCTGACTAAAATCATGGATATAGATCTATCGCATTTACCAGTAATGGAATTGATTTGAAATTTAATAAACTCTAAAAATATAATTTTTGAAACTTAGAACACTTGGTAAACGTTTTTCATGCTTACGTTTTGCTCATATCTCGAGAATCACTTATTTAATAAATTTTAAGCCAATTTTATAAAAACTATTTATTTTATGTTTTCCAGTGAATTATAGGGTTTTCTCAGTGAAATAAAAGTGATAATCCAGTTTTGAAACAGTGGATTACCATTTTTATTTTTCACAGTTTTCGCAATTTCTAACCCGGATTTACGTCAAAAAGTATACCGAGCGAAATTAATGCTGGAAACCACGCGACGATGACGTCGTTTAAATGACGTCATTTGCGCTATGTTTCTGATGAGTTTCCCACGATTTTCGATATTTTATAGAAACAAACTCAATAAAAAAAGAGTTTTATCCATAAAATAAACAGAAAAATTGTTGTTATCGGTGTAATATCACTTTAATTTCACTCGAGAACATCAAAAGTAGTTATTTTCACTCGTGGCTGCGCCAATCGTGAAAATATCACTTTTGTTGCCCACTCGGTGTAATTATATAGAGGATAATTGTTGGTTTCGGTGTAAGATCACGTTATAATTTCACCGAGTGGGCACCAAAAGTGATATTTTCACGAGTGGCGCAGCCACGAGTGAAAATAACTTTTGGTGTTCACGAGTGAAATTAACGTGAAATTACACAGATACCAACAATTTTTCTGTTTATTTTATGGTTAAAACTCTAGTTTTATTGAGTTTGTTTCTATAAAACATCGAAAATCGCGGGAAACGTCATCAGAAAACATAGAACAAATGACGTCATTTAAACGACGTCATCGTCGCATGGTCTCCAGCATTAATAACGCTCGGTATACTTTTTGACGTAAATCCGGGCTAAAGATTGCAAAAACAGTGAAAAATAAAAATGGTAATCCACTGTTTCAAAACTGTGGATTATCACTTTTATTTCACTGAGAAAACTCTTTATTTTATGTTTTCCAGTGAATTATAGACAAACTCAATAAAAGTAGAGTTTTAACCATAAAATAAAGAGAAAAATTGTTGGTATCGGTGTAATATCACGTTAATTTCACTCGTGAACACCAAAAATTGTTATTTTCACTCGTGGCTGCGCCACTCGTGAAAATATCACTTTTGGTGCCCACTCGGTGAAATTATAACGTGATCTTACACCGAAACCAACAATTATCCTCTATATAATTCACTGGAAAACATAAAATAAAGCGTAATCTTACACCGAAACCAACAATTATCCTCTATTTAATAGCGTGCTGTTCTGTCTTCTGTGTGTCTATCAGACATGGTTTTCTCTAGTGAAGTTTGAACCAGCTGTTTTTTTTTAATTTAAAAGTTATCATGGTTTAAAACAGTGTACATGTATTATTTAAATCTAGAATTGGTCATCAAACCTAGAATCGATTTACCTCTGGGTAAAATCTCTATATTCAACAGTTTGTCCATTCCGTGCATGGACAAACGACTTATACACGGTATAGACAATATGTAGTATTTGCATTTGTCCATTCCGCGCATGGACAAAGTGCATATTTTGCATTTGTTCATTCCGTGCATGGACAAACTGTGCATATTTTACATTTGTCCATTCCGCGCATGGACAAACTGCATATGTTGCATTTGTCCATTCCGTGCATGGATAAAGTGCATATTTTGCATTTGTCCATTCCGCGCATGGACAAAGTGCATAGATCTATGTTGCATTTGTTCATTCCGTGCATGGACAAACTGTGCATATTTTACATTTGTCCATTCCGCGCATGGACAAACTACATATGTTGCATTTGTCCATTCCGTGCACGGACAAAGTGCATATTTTGCATTTGTCCATTCCGCGCATGGACAAACTGCATATTTTGCATTTGTCAACAGTTCACTTGTAAATATACATTTTGCACAGGTCCGAAAAACTATATATTGACCGAAACATTAGTCTACAATTATTATATCGTATACCTCATTAAAAGTAGTGAAAATTATGCGAAAATATAACAGAAATGACGTCTTGAAATCCGTGCAGTCTACACATCTTTTTCCAGGACTACACATACTTTTGCGGACCCGGCACGTGAGCGCTATCGGCCAATCAGGATTAAGTATTTATGACTGGTATACGATATTGTATAATGTATTATGCCTATATAAACTATGTTTTCTCTACAAGTATTAAAGTTTGACAGAAATTATGTTCTTGTATACATAGGAGGTCTCAACTAGTACTGATTATTTGAATGTGACCTCTCTCATCCGTTGATGTAAAAATACATTGCAGTTTTTTTTTTGGGGTCAAAAACTGCACATTCGAATTGTATGTTAATTAGGACAAAGAGGATTTGAAACGCGAACGCAAGTTATTTAAACCGCTTGCAGTGAAGTTGTGCGCTAATTTTCCAGTATTCGTGATAAAATCACAATGCATATGAACTCAAAATCGTGATATATGATTCAGTATATCACTCAGAAGTAAAATATAACTTAAAGGTAAACTACCCGCACGCAATACATGTAACATTGCAATGGGAGTTAACAACCCAAAGTAAAAATAAAGCCACATAAGGAAATGTTGCACTACTGAGTATATCAGCTGGCCAATTAACGGACGCATATCGAACGTGATGTCCAGACTATTCATTCCTCCTAACGCAGAGTCTGTATAATGCTATTTTTGCACTATTATAGCTTTTTTAGAAAATTATAAAGGAAACACCATTCATCACACGTACATGGCAGTATACTATCGAGTTAACGATATATACGTTTCTAAAATAAATACATGCACTGACGATGTTATCATGTATCAGTATTTCAGGTTAAATCTTTATCATTATTTGAATTAACTCATCAGCTCTTAAGCTGATTTTGTTTGGATGATGATAAATCACTGTACATTGTTCTCGTGTTTAATTTCGCATGTTACCAGAATGTGAAAACAGCTTCTAACGACAGTATCACATTGGCTTCTAAAAGGTGAGTTAAAGCTACATGTACTTATGTTCTCTGTCGACACATAAGGTCGCTTCTTGTTTGATTTGATTGGCAAAAGTCAGTAGTTTATGTATTATGTTTGTGTCCGAGTAGTTTTAGCATACACAGGAGAAAGATGGCCTCAGCAGCACATGTAGTTACTTGGACGTTGCAAAGAAAAGTTTTTTCTTCGTATTCACCTGAGCAATCTACACATTAACCCCAGGACAATTTCTCAAGCGTAAGGATGCTTGCTAGACGACAGTGGGAGGAAACCATAAATTGCATACATATTAACCACTAGAGTTATCAGGCTCTATTTAATGTTTTGTTAAAGGTATAGTCCGGTGCTGGTACCGAAACTTCGTATTTTTGCTGATTTGGATGTATTTATGTCATAACAAAACATTTGACCGAACTTTCTGTTGAAGATTTCTTTTACAAATAGCGGTTGTGTAGAGGTTAAGGTGTCTGTCGCTCATCATGAGGTTGCGCGTTCGAGCCCCACTGGGCTCACGACCGTGTAACTCGATAAGCTTCAAGCTTTCTTTACGACCAAGTTAGAATAAATCAGTATAAATTAAATGTGTTGTGGCACGCTAAACCAAACTAATCAGTCGCCGATTAGCAAAAATTGTACATGTACATAAACGTTTATCGTTGATTAATGACATTTATGTAAAGTTGCAGAAATTATCATGATTATTTTAAAACTCTACATCACAAAATATTGTATAAAATAACACCATGAATAGCATTGTTAACATCCATTTTGGCCGCGAGGGCCAAATGAAAAAAAAGATATGAGTGGGTGATTCTCTTTAATGATTTAAATGTTTTAGTAGTATTTAAACCCTTCGTTGGATATTTACTATGTTATGATTTGTTTTGATGTTTAAATCAACTCATATAGCAGCAGACTATACCTTTAAGGAACGGAACAAACCCATTCTGAAATTCCATAGATCTTAACCATGATATGAGACTTAGGCACGGGCTGAACTTTGTCACGAAGTGTGACCTTGACCTTTAAGATGAGAACCTGGGTGTTACACAATCTACAATGGTGCTCTAGAGCTTTGTGAAAGTTGATTTAGCTCCCGTACAAAGTCATGTCGTTATGCCCGAGACAAGATGCCACCTCGCAAACCTTTCGCTGGCATGAATTAACACATCTATATATCTATATCAGTAACATGTAACTTTTGAAGATTAAGCGTTTAAACTTTGCTCTCCTTTACCGGGAAGTAGAAGATACCAGATATCTTACAACCCCTTATCCAAGTCCGATAGGTTAATTCAAGTTATAGCAGAATATGCAAATCAGGTCTGAAACTGGCACGGATGCACGACCTTGCTTTTGATCGTTTGCTGCATCAGTTAGTCTAACTATTTTGACTTCGAAGGCAAACCGCATTTATAGGCTGATATTTTATAGTTGTTCACCTTCTACGTCTCACTTTGAAGTCACATATAGTAGGCATACACCCCAAATACACCGTTCGTTGGGCACTAACCACCGCGTTATAATCCAGTATTTCGATATAGTTTCATTATTACATGATAAAATAAAGGTAAATGGTGACACTAACGCAGATCCCAGCTCAATTTACCTGTCTACACACGAACACCAACCACTTAAATCCGAAATATTCATCGTACATGTATACAGCGGCCATTTTTAAAGAATCATGGGAATTGTATTACGTCACTACGTATTCAACTGGGTACAACCGGCAGCCGCAGTTTATTATCGACTAGCACGCGGCGTATAAAGAGGTGAACACACCGAAAGTGACATAAGTTTAAATTATTGAAATATATTTATATACAACTCGTATGTTGATTTATACCTTTATAATATATTGTCCCTCATGTGAGTTCACTTGTGATTTGAATTTTCTAATGTATGAGATAGTTAGATCTACACTTTTCTCTGTTGTCTTAAAAAATGAATGTTACATAAAAATGCATTTTATTGCGCGAGTGTCTTTGTATGATTGACAAGAAGTCCAAAAGGCGGCATATTTAAAATGGTTCTAATGTATTGAGAGCCAGATTTGGATGAAAATGAACATTATACTTACGAGTTTTGTGCACACAAATTCTTGTAGATCATAACGATCTATTTAGATTGATAAAAGCTTTAAAAAGCTAATAATTTTTATGGAAACACATTTTTTCATATAAAATTCAGCATATTTTTGTGCAGATATTTTAATATCAATAGTTGAAAATTGCGATATTTTTTTAGATCGCCGAAGCGGGAATGTTGACCTATTTTAATCACTTATTCAGTCAACTGTTAAATATGGTTGTCTTAAATAATTTGATATGTTCAATGGGTTTATTAATAAATTGAATCATATTTTAAGACTGCTCTAACTACATAAATAATTATCAAAATTTTATATACATTATACAAGTGTTTGGTTTGAGCAATTAATTAATAGAGGACACTTGTTTGTTTGAGGTGCATATGGAATATATCTGAATGAAAAGTGATACAAAATTGAAATTTTTACGAATGCTGAACGCAATTGAAAATGCGAAATTTTATCAGTTTGAGTTGAGATACATTTTATTTACACCCAAAACAAATCACTTTCCTTTTTATTTTATGCTAGCTATTATAACTAAATCCAGATTATTATATACAGAAAAGATGAAAGTCCGTCAGACCTTGATCACCCACACTGTGACTGATACGATAAATATGTTATCACTATTTTCCACTGACAGATCACTACTAATTTCTATTAGTTAGCATAAAATAAATATTTTTAAAAGTCCGAAAACAACATTTTTTTTTTCAATTAGAAGAATGCTAGAACTGTGAAGACAATTAAGAAGGTTTAAACGATGGTCAGAATTTCACATTCTAATAAATCAATCGAAGTACAATCTTAGGAAATTGTTACAATTTGTATTCATTATGGAAAAGAACCGGAGAACTTTTCTAAAGATCAAAATTACTATAATATATGCTTGCATATTCTCGGCTTCGCATACTAGCCAGTTAACCAATCGGATTATCAGATCGCGTTCATATATCTTCATTCAGTTAAAGGTGAAAATTCAGTCTTGACTATAGACTCATATGCAAGATTCGAAACAAAAGTATACAAAAAACATAGAAGTATTATTTAATTGAAAATTGCTCTTGCAACAAATATGTTACCCACTAAAAATAAAGTCTTCATTATTATGATTTTATTATCATATATTTAATAACATTGTTATAAGGTATTAAAGGATTTTGTACATTTTAGAATTAAAGACGCCTAGAGATCAGCGATAAAAGCCGAGGAATCACCTTTTTCGAATATCAATAATATACTTGAAATTACTTATCACTTTCGGTGACCAGATTACACTACCGACAACAACATAACAGCAACACATTTAATGAAACTGTATAATACGCTATATGTACATATTTTTGTTCAGTATGCATTCTTTGTATTCATGTGAGAAGAAATAAACACAAATTACGCTATGCGTTATAAATCTTGCATTCCAAGTGAGAAGCATCGGTAAGTTTTGCACAATCATATGTGCGCGCTGGCGTAATCGGTTGACTGCACGGTTATACACAGTGTGTGCGTAATCGGCAGTGCTGAAAATTACCGCTGCACCGGTTTCTTTGCGTTATATACAAGAAAACAGTGGTAACAGTTTCGTCGTCAAATCTTTTATTTTGAATACATTTCATCAGTAAAGTAATGTTATTTCCTCCAAGATAAATGTTTTTCTTGTCGCACACAAAGTTTAAATGTGATATATATCGGGGATACTTTAAAAAATCATTACAAACGGGGTCATTCCTCTGGTCGGATTTCTGCCCAGTTATGAGGACTTTAAAATTAGGCGTAGAGGTGTGACAGTTATAAAATATCAGATCTGTGAAAGGGGTCACACTGAAACGCCAAATTAATTAGGCTATGCATCAGTAAGTGTAAGTTTCAGACAGTGTGCACACCATTAACTAGAATGTTAATAAGTTTTCCCCATATCTCGGTGCAAAGCGATAAATATATCGTATAACAAATTATGATACAAAAAATGTACTTCATCATTTGCGAATATAACGGTGGAATATTTTCGGATAAACTTAACATTAATCATTCAGTGAAATTATCAAAATGTTTACCGGGTATTAATATAAGTCTGA
>JAFMSR010000004.1:55070016-55118753 GCA_022818135.1 Saxidomus purpurata
ATTTGGGTTACTGTATTTACAGCGCCGCAGATCATATTGTTTGGTACCTATCTTTGTAACTCTGCTGGAATGCTAAATATCTATCTTTGATCGAAGGATTTTGAAATATTCATAAAAAATATCTTAAAAGTTGAATAAACTACAAGACTTCTTTTAGGTGTATACTTAGAAAAGTGGTTGAGTGTAGTTAAATTAATTGAAATTGATACCACACATCGAACACTGCAGCATAGCCACGGGTCTTCAAGTATCGGACATCGCGTCAAACACCAACGGCACTTGCTTGTTCCAGTCAGCATGTCGGACAAAGGCATTTATGGTCAGCATCATTATAAATGGAAAACTCCCGCACTGTAAAAACATATACAAATGTAGTATGTAATTAAGCAACTAACGAAGTAAGGAAGGAAGCAAGCAAGCACATTGTTGAGGGTCATACTTGAAAGAGCGTTTAGTTTGTTGTGTTATAGCACCCGCAGAAAACCATCGAGATATGCTTGTGACCCCACCCCGTAATGCTCTGCATGATATCAAGCATCCCTTGGGAATCTGCAGATGGTATAACACTAAGAAAAGTTCGTTAACCCTATACAACAATTACTATATTATTCAATGGTAACCTCTGTCAAAATCTCGATGCTGCCACGCCTCACAATTTTCGCATTGTACTGCATGCTGATTCCTTTTAACAGTCTCAAGAGCACACAAGACACGGAAATACACTCATGTTTACAGAAGTTCAGCACTTGCAATATAATATCCCAAGTATTTTAACATTAATGAAATTGACTACAAACTATAATTCCAGTAAATCAATAACCAAGATTAATAAAGGGAATCTTTCCGGCACAAATGATATTGCAGAGAATTTTGATTTAACGGATTTAACATTGGTTATTACCTTGATGCTCTTCCTTGGAATGCCTAATTAACCACACTGCAAAAGCAGTACAAAAAAACTCACGCTCTAAAATTCAAATTTGTAGTTTTTGAAATTTTAACAAAAACTGGTTTATTACTTTAAGGGGAAGTAACCGCTGCGGGGAGTGTGTATTTTAGTGTGCTATTGCCTCTCTACCCGGAAGTGAGTGTACATGTTAAACATGGCTGACAGAATGCGGAACCACGTTTCTGTGTGGATGAATTTCTTGAAACATTCTATCAGTGAAGGCGATTATACTGTGATCGGCATATTAATAGCAACTTTCATTGTTCTATTAACGTTCTGTAAGTTTTATATTTTTTCATATTATAAATGTAACTGCATCGCAAGAATAATAATTATTTCCGAACGAATCTGACATATGGTTTCATTTTGGAAAGGAGAAGTTTAGTGGGTGGGGTATGGTGGGTCCAAACTTCTGAATAATATTTTTTACTTTAGTCGGCTCAAATACAAAGCCACCTGTTGTGCTTATGCTATTCTTGCCGACTTTTAATTTAGACGTTTTATTTAATTACCGGTCATCAGAACTCTCCTGAGCCTTGGGAGGTTCCTGACTGTAGAGTGGGTGGACCAACACTCGGCGTATACTAATGCTCGGCGTAAATGACGTTTCGTTGTGATTCTCAGAAAAAAACCTTTAAATAGTCTTATCCTTAGGGCGCTGTTAATTTGTTTACATCGCATGTGATTTTATCCGACGCTGTTGACTTCCGGAATGGTCGCGTGACTATAGCAGAGCCACAGGCATAGAGTAAAGCCCGTCCCTTATTGGCCTTAATGCTTTCCATACTCAATTAAACTAAGATTTCTCCTGTATACATGTACTTTTTAAGAAATTAAATGGTATGATTTATAGAAAAGTCATTTATATTTAAATATAATCTAATTCTTCATATTTAATAATATATAATTAAGTTAAATAGGGCCAATCTATACGGACCCCTCTAGCATTGTCTTGTTCCTACGATTCTCAAGACATTAATATCCTATGTCAAGGTCTTTCAAATAGTATGGTCCGGAAACGAGCGTAATACGATAAATAACCTGCCTCGGATCACGTGACAAACATCCGGGTACCCGCAATTTTGGAAAAAGAAAGAAATTATTGATACTTTATATCTACGTATATCTCGATATTTTACCAATCAATTTGACCAACAAAGTGATCCTTAATACAATATATGCATTCCCTTATCATTACATAATATTATATTTTACCGATGTTTCGTTTTAGGTGGATTTACGCATTGGAAAGTTGACCTCATACGAACGGGTTTTTTCACAAATGACCAAAAGCCGAAAACCGACCTAATTTTAGCGCTTCTTTCCTACTTGCATGGTGTTCATGGGATTGATGTAACATCTTTTTCTCATAGATTTAAGTCTAATGTACGTCTGTTATGTCTTAGATTTTCGTATTTCACCCGTATTTTAATTTTCTGGGACGGTTAGATCCGTTCAAAATCTAAAAATGGCGTCAATGGTGATTTTTTTTCGCGATGCGATGATATTTTGTGCACAGGTTTTCACTATATATGTAGGGTCAAATGATGGAAAATTGCTAATTAAAATGTAAATTAAGAGTTATTTTTGAACGGATATGAATTAGATTTTCGTTTTTTTTATTTTATAACATAATAACGTACAGTTTTGTAAGACCAGTATCGCGAGTCAAATTACCATACATCGCTAAAACGCGCAAGACGGAATAGCATGGACCGTGTTTAACTCGCGTTAAAGATAATAGTTAATTATATATAGAGGTTTTAATTTCACAGTTTTACAGAAAATTTCATCAGCTTTCCAATTATACCAATTTTTTTATTAAATGTGGTATTTAAATGACACAATGACGGGCAGTTTTGCATACAACTATCGGACAAATACCAGTTTGTAAACTCGCTCGGCGTGATATATGCACGGCGTGATAAACGCTTCCAGGTAAAAATCGATAACCGAGACAAGATTATCAGTACGATAAGACATTTATAGAGGGCGTTTCCGGACCATACTATTTGAAAGACCTTGCCTATGTTTACTTTTAATTAGTTATTGTTATTTAAAAAAAATACAGACCACATTATATATTATCAAATCAGTAAATTAATCAAGTTCATAATTGTATGAATTTTTCCATATGATGTTTGTTAAATGTGTTTGTATTTAGACATGCCCAATCTGGTTCGTTAAACTCAACAAAAATCTGGAAGAATGGACATTATGGGAACACCAGGCGAGCGGGAGGCGTCCACGCTTTGTCCGCTCTCTAAGTCGAACAGTTTTCATCTAATTTTCACCAAACTTGCTGAACATGTTTGTGGGCATAATGTCTTGGCCAAGTACAATAACCAGCCAAATCGATCCAGGCACTTTTGGATTATGGCCCATGAATTATGCAAATTTGGCCAAATTAGCCCTTGTCTGCTCTCTATGATAAGCAGTTTTCATCCAGTCTTCACCAGGCTTTGTGAAAATATTTATAGGCATAATGTCTAGGCCAAGGTGAAAATATTTGTGGGCATAATGTCAAGGCCAAGTTCAATAACCAGGCATTTTTGGATTATGGCCCTTCAATTATCGAAAAATTATGAAATTAGTCTTGAACTGCCATATACTGAGTTATGCCTCCTTGATGGGATTATTTTGTGACAGTTTTACACTCTTGTTCACTATAATATACATGTATGTCTCTTATAAACTACAAGAGACAATGTATAAGAAAATCTCATCGCATATTTCCCCAGTAAATACCACTTTTTCTCACAAAACAGTATTTCCCTGTATATATATATATAGGCTGATGTAAAAAACATTTTTAATATTTGATTTCTTCGAATTATGCATTTTGTACCATTTTTGCAGTGATATTTGGTGTTTTCAAACAGAGGGGAAACAAAAGACGAGGAGTTTTACTTCTGGGAAGCTGTGATGCTGGAAAGACATTGTTGTTTACAAGGGTATGTACCATATTACATGTACATGCTCTTTATGGGGATTTTTAATAATTAAGTTTTTAGGGCTGAAATTGGAATCCATCTCAGTAGCAGTAATCAAGCAATTTTTATGCTCCCGAAGGGAGGCATATTAAAATCGCACCGTCTGTCCGTCCATCCGTCTGTCTGTCCGTCCGTGCGTCCCAACTTACAAATTCGTGTCCGGACTGTAACTCTGTCATGCATTGAAGGATTTTAAAATAACTTGGCACACATGTCTAGCACATCAAGACGACGTGTCGCGTGCAAGACCCACATCCCTACCTCAAAGGTGAAGGTCACACTTAGAGTTTGAAGGTAATGGATTCCTCTATATATGCATATATGCACACATTCGTGTCCGGACTGTAATTTTGTCATGCTTTGAAGGATTTTAAAATAATTTGGCACAAATGTCTAGCACATCAAGACGACGTGTCGCATGCAAGACCCACATCCCTACCACAAAGGTCAAGGTCACACTTAGAATTTATAGGTAATGGAATCCTGTATATATGCATACATTTGTGTCCGGACTATAACTTTATTATTCTTTGAAGGATTTTAAAATAACTTGGCAAAAATGTCTAGCACATCAAGCGGATGTGTCCAGGCAAGACCCAAGTCCCTACCTCAAAGGTCAAGGTCACACTTAGTGTTTAAAGTAATGGAATACTGTATGCATGATTACTCTGTCATGCATGGAAGGATTTTAAAATTACATAGCACATTTATTGAGCACATGGAGAGGACACAGACTGTGAGGCACCTCTTTCGGGGGCATTCGTCACTTGTGAGGGACAGCTCTTGTTCAATTTTAAGACTGAAATTTCCTTCATTACTGCATTAAATTCCACATTTTGTGTAGATGTATCTGTACCTCAACCCATGTCTGTGTGCGTTACTGCATTAATATTAAATTTTGGAGCCTGCCAGTGGCAGAATCTCACAGCTGACAGAATTTACAAAATCATATTGAAATTTCTTGGATTACAAATAAAAAGTCACATGATGCCGAATTGCCAATGGTAATTTTTCCTCCCAATGTGATATAAGCTCACCAGGTAGAAAGTGCCAGGGTGCGTGAGCCATCGTAACCACTCACCATCCATCGAACATCACAGTATTTCATCCAAAACTTTGTACTTTTGTTGAAGTCTGCTAGCAATAGCATTAATCCAACACTTTGCCAAATTGTGACATGTATGCCTAGGGCTACCTTGTAATATATAGACTTTAATATGTATTTAAAAATACTTTGAAAAAATCTTCTTGTGCAAAATCATGTTGTCCAGAGCTTAGATGTGTGGCATGCTTAGTGGTCCTCTACCAAGGTTGTTCAAATCAGGCGGCTTTGGTAAAAATTGGCCACACCTCACTGTTGATTATTTTGCATAGACTTCTACAGAAGAAATTTTTTAAAAACCTTTTTCTCCATTATCACTGATAATTGCATATTTGGTATGCAGTATTGCCTAGTTGTCCACACCCTAAACTGTTCTAGTTTTGCCTAATTTTGTTTATAACAGTTACTGTTCTATAATCATGATATACTACATGTAGAATATTTGATATATTTTAACTTACAGTTAGTTCATGGGAAGTATAAGGCAACATTCACATCTATCTCGGCAAATACTGGGACCTATACAGGTGCAGAGACGGTAAGTGAGTCTGAATATATTGTAGAACTGAAAAATGTTATTAACCCCAGTTAGGGCTTTATTTCACGCATTCTAGAACCTATAGTCAGTCTTGAGATAAGTCCCAGTAAAATACTGAGTTCACCAGACAGCAGATAGAACTTTGGCTCCAGTGGGCAAGCTAATAAAGAAGAGATACATTGTACTGTCATAAATGTTTTGTGCTGGTGTAACTTATCCTGTTGTTCAAAGGAATCTTAAGTCTGGTGCTCAAAGCGGGCATACACCAGACGTCAATGCGTCTGAGATACAACTAGCTTACTTATTATACACTTAACAAAATTAACACAACACCTGCCTTTTTCCTTCATTATTTAATTACCCATTCATTATCTGCGAGATTATTTTTAACTATCAATGCAGGAAAACTATCATGTGTTGCATTTATGAAGACATTGGGTAAATACTTTCCTTCCAGGAATTCCAAAATGGTTGAGTGATACAAATAATATGGCATAGAATTTTAGCTTCACATTTAAACCCCTGTCTACTTTACATGGGTTTTTGTCTTGATGCCTTTGCATTTAGGAACCCAATCTTAAATTCTTTTCCATTAGGAATTTGTACCACTCCGAGTGGTCCACTTATCTTGTCAAGATCTTATGAAATTCATGTAAAGGAAGTAAGAAATTTATATAAAATATATTCAAACTAAAACAAAAAAGATAAAACCTGGTTTACCATATTTGCCTCCTGCTGGTGAAAGCATTTGTTACATATTATGTAAATGGATCTATTTATTTTGATATTTCAGGGTAAGGCACTTCAGATCTTGGATTTGCCTGGACATGAAAGAGTAAGGTTACAGATGCTGGAAACACACAAAGATCTGACAAGGTATTTATGATTCAAGGGCTTTTCTTTCATTTGGTTTCTTTGCCCTGTTCGAGTTGTGGTGTGTTTCTATCATGGTCTGCACAGATGTGTGACTATCAAGATCATTTACAGTTAGTCTCCCTGCAATATTGAGTGGTATCTTTGTTTTGAAACATTGACCAATTGACCAGAATATTTTAGAAATTCATCTGCATATTACATATTGTATTTTGGAGACACCGAGGGACTTTTTGTGCCCCTCTCAGCCAGCATGAATCTTTAACCCTTAAGCATTTGTAACAGAGGCTGACAACACTTGCAGTCATAGCTTTATTATACATTGATCAGTCTGCCATCTCCTCTCTTTACACCAAGCATACACACAGAAACTTCAGCATGTTCCAGTTTTCAACTTTTGCATGGCACTGCTCAATTACATTTGAGATGTCTTTTTTTACAAAAAAGTCATAGAAATATGTAAGCATATCTACTGTTACATGTAGAGACAAATATTTATGTAATTCTAACATGGCTCGATCCATCTGTCGGTTTATTAAGAAAGGTTAATAAGCAATGTACATGTAAATAAGGCAGTAAACAACATTTTGATACACGGAACATTATTACATAAAATACAACATCATACTGTTCAGCATGACATATTATAATATGCCTATGGTATACTTCTGTAGTTGTTAGAGTGCTTTAATATGATTATATATTGTATATATTCGGTAATGTGCCTGTGCAATGATTCACTCGGGCTTTGCCCACTTTAATTATTCCGCCCGGCACATCACCTCATGGAAATGCTTCAATTTTGATAAAGCATTCCAAGCCATAGATTATTTCTTAAGTACAAGTACCCTTAATATCCTTTAGGTGTTCCTCATTTTGAGATAGTTTTGTAAATCACTCAAGTCTACAGCCTTTGTTTTTGATTAATTTACTACATATGAGGACTCCAAATGGTTGATTATTGGATGATGAACATTGCTTGAATGTATATTACATTATATTACTGTATCTCTGAATTGAACAGTTTTTGCATAAATTAAGTAATCAGTTTTTACAGAATATGTATGAGTGAAAATTGTTGTAGTTTATTAAAGAATTACTATTGTACACATGAAAATTAACTATTATTATGCCCCCGAAGGGTGGCATATTAAAATCGCACCGTCTGTCCGTCTGACCGTCTGTCCGTCTGACCGTCCGTCCGTGCGTCCCCACTTACAAATTCGTGTCCGGACTGTAACTTTGTCACGCATTGAAGGATTTTAAAATAACTTGGCACACATGTCTAGCACATCAAGACGACGTGTCGCGTGCAAGACCCACATCCCTACCTCAAAGGTGAAGGTCACACTTGGAGTATGAAGGTTATGGAATCCTCTATATATGCACACATTCGTGTCCGGACTGTAACTTTGTCATGCATTGAAGGATTTTAAAATAACTAGGCACACATGTCTAGCACATCAAGACGACGTGTCGCGTGCAAGACCCACGTCCCTAGCTCAAAGGTCAAGGTCATACTTAGAGTTTGAAGGTAATGGATTCCTCTATATATGCATATATGCACACATTCGTGTCCGGACTGTAACTTTGTCATGCATTGAAGGATTTTAAAATAACTTGGCACAAATGTCTAGCACATCAAGACGACGTGTCGCGTGCAAGACCCAGGTCCCTAGCTCAAAGGTCAAGGTCACACTTAGAGTTTGAAGGTAATGGATTCCTCTATATATGCATATATGCACACATTCGTGTCCGGACTGTAACTTTGTCATGCCTTAAAGGATTTTAAAATAGTATGGCACAAATGTCTAGCACATCAAGACGACGTGTCGCGTGCAAGACCCACATCCCTACCACAAAGGTCAAGGTCACACTTAGAGTTTATAGGTAATGGAATTCTGTGTATATGCATACATTTGTGTCCGGACTATAACTTTATTATGCTTTGAAGGATTTTAAAATAACTTGGCACAAATGTCTAGCACATCAAGCGGATGTGTCGCGTGCAAGACCCAAGTCCCTACCTCAAAGGTCAAGGTCACACTTAGTGTTTAAAGTAATGGAATACTGTATGCATGATTACTCTGTCATGCATGGAAGGATTTTAAAATTACATAGCACATTTATTGAGCACATGGAGAGGACACAGACTGTGAGGCACCTCTTTCGGGGGCATTCGTCACTTGTGAGGGACAGCTCTTGTTTTTAGATATTAATTTATTTTTGTAATGACTTTAACAGATTGTGTATAAAATTGTAAATGGATCATTTTGTCCCGGACCATGTACTGTAATCAATAGTACAGACTATATATGTACAGTAAAGAATAATTTGTCAATACTTACAGGGCTGTCATGTTTGTGGTGGACAGTTCAAGTGTACAGAAAGATATCAAAGATATAGCAGAGTAAGTACATGTACATGTAGTATACAGGTGAGGAAAGCAGTACATATACTGAGTTCTATACTTCTCACTGTCTGTTGTGAGATATCACAAAGATTTGAACCAGGCTAAGAAAACAAACAGTAGCTTAAATCTTTCAGCAATTTACAATGCAGGTTAGATTGTAGAACCACAAAACAAAAAACTTTTAAAAGATAAAATGCATTAAGTAGCCCCTAAACACCATTAAACATGGCACTCACCAACAGGCAGACTTGCACATAGATGAAGGTTCTTCTCCACCTCAAAATATGGCTGCCAGATCTAAAAATAGTAACATCTTTAAACATCTCCTTAATCAATGGGCCAAATTTAGCCAAACTTCACATGGTTTGTTTCTTGGATGGTCCTCAAACGGTTACACTCTACTGCACAATAGAGCCACCAGAGGTAGAAAGAGAAAACCCTTTTTACAACATCTCCTTAACCAATGGGAGAATTTCAACCAAACATCACAGGAAAGTTGCTTGGATGGTCTTCTACTTGCTCAATCAGTTCTCCAACAGGGCACAATTACTATCTTTATTAGCAGGAATTATTCATGTACTGCAGATGTTCTCTGTTCACTAAGATGAGCGATAGTTGGCTGTCGTGTTCTTCATATCATTTTCAAGTGAAATTTAGTTATGTTATAAAACTGTAGTTTAGTCAATATTTGAAGATGTCTAGTTCACTCTTCTGAGTAAGTCTCATTGTTAGCTCACCTGGCACAAAGTGCCAGAGTGAGCTATTAGGATCGCATTCCAATCGTCGTCTGTCCGTCTGTCTGTCTGTCCGTCCACCATTTCCTTCAAACGACATCTCCTCTGAAACCACTGGGCCAACGTTGATGAAACTTTCCAGGGATGTTCCTTGCATGAACCTTTATCAAAGTTGTTCAAAGAATTCTATTCCATGCAGAACTCTGGTTGCTATGGCAACAAATAGGAAAAACTTATTGGGATATTTGGCATGTAGCATTGTCTAGTGGACCTCTACCAAGATTGTCAAATTATGACCCCCGGGTAAAAATTGACCCCGCGGGGGTGGTCACTTAATTTTGCAAAGGCTTACATAGGAAAAACTTTAAAAAGCTTCTTCTCTGAAACCACAAGGCCTAGAGCTTAAATATTTCGCATGTATAATTGGCTAGTGGACCTCTACCAAGATTGTTCAAATTATGACCCCCAGGATCAAAATTGACACGCACGTGGGGTCACTAAATTTTACATAGGCTTATATAGGAAAAACTTTAAAAATCTTCTTCTCTGAAACCACAGGGTTTAGAGCTTAGATATTTGGCATATAGCATTGCCTAGTAGACTTCTTCAAAGTTTGTTCAAATTATGACCCTGGGGTCAAAATTGACCTTGCCAGGGGGGGGGGGGCGTTCACTTGTTTTACAAAGAATTATATAGGAAAACCTATTTGGTATATAACATTATCTAGTGATCTTCCACCAGGCAAGTGGACTTGTACCAAGGTGAGCGATATAGGGTCATCTTGGCCCTCTTGTTTATCCCCCCGCCGAAGGCGAAGGGGATATTAGAAATGGTCTTCGTCCGTCCGTGCGTCCGTCCGTGCGTCCGTCCCAATTTTGCCAGGAGCATAACCCAAAAAGTACTTGAGGGATTTTCTTCAAACTTCATACACTGACAGAGCACATTGGGAGGAAGTGCAGTGTGTAAGAACAATAACTCTACCTTGCCTACTTTTAGAGTTATTCCCCTTTATCAGATTTACTTGAAAAACTTTGTCCGGAGCATAACTCAAAAAGTACTTGAGGGATTTTCTTCAGACTTAATACACTGACATAGCACATTGGTAGAAAGTGCAGTGTGCAAGAACAATAACTCTACCTTGCCTACTTTTAGAGTTATTCCCCTTTATCAGATTTACTTTAAAAGTTTTGTCCAGAGCATAACTCCAAAAGTACTTGAGGGATTTACTTCAAACTTAATACACTGACATAGCACATTGGTCGGAAGTGCAGTGTGCAAGAACAATAACTCTACCTTGCCTACTTTTAGAGTTATTCCCCTTTATCAGATTTACTTGTCCGAAGCATAACTCCAAAAGTACTTGAGGGATTTTCTTCAAACTTGATACACTGACAGAGCACATTGGTAGGAAGTGCAGTGTGCAAGAACAATAACTCTACCTTGCCTACTTTTAGAGTTATTCCCCTTTATCAGATTTACTTGTCCAGAGCATAACTCCAAAAGTGCTTGAGGGATTTTCTTCAAACTTAATACACTGACAGAGCACATTGGTAGGAAGTGTAGTGTGCAAGAACAATAACTCTACCTTGCCTTCTTTTAGAGTTATTCCCCTTTATCAGATTTACTTTAAAAGTTTTGTCCAGAGCATAACTCCAAAAGCACTTGAGGGATTTACTTCAAACTTAATACACTGATATAGCACATTGGTAGGAAGTGCAGTGTGCAAGAACAATAACTCTACCTTGCCTACTTTTAGAGTTATTCCCCTTTATCAGATTTACTTGTCCGAAGCATAACTCCAAAAGTACTTGAGGGATTTTCTTCAAACTTAATACACTGACAGAGCACATTGGTAGGAAGTGCAGTGTGCAAGAACAATAACTCTACCTTGCCTACTTTTAGAGTTATTCCCCTTTATCAGATTTACTTGAAAACAAATTACGGAGCATAACTCCAAAAGTACTTGAGGGATTTTCTACAAACATAATACACTGACATAGCACATTGGTAGGAAGTGCAGTGTGCAAGAACAATAACTCTACCTTGCCTACTTTTAGTCAAATAGAAAAATATCATACCTATACTGATAATGAACATTAATATAATTTTGCAAACCTTCTCTTCATTGCCTTATTCTTTTTCCACTTACTTGAAAACTGTACTCAGCATGACCATAACTATACAGCTTTTTAAGGATTTCCTCTCACCAGGTAAAATGTACGAAAGTACAACCTTCAGGTAACTTCTTCCCGGGCGGGGGATTAACCATGTGTAACATGGCTCTTGTTTATTAAATGTTATGTATTTTATGTACATTTTCAGGTACCTATACACTGTATTAAGTGACAGCAAAATCTCCAGTATTTGTCCGCCAGTCTTAATTGTCTGCAATAAACAAGATTTAACATTCTCAAAGGGGGCAAAGGTCATTCAAGGACAGTTGGAGAAAGAAATGTAAGTACCAAATAGCTGAATCCAATGTGATTTTGTAATCTTTAAAAACTGGGGTTGCCTGGCAAGCATATTATTGTGGTATACTTTGCTTTTTGTATATGGATGTGAAAAATATATAGGGTCATTATCATTTATCATTAGTTACAGTATTTTTGTGAAAATCCTTTCGGCTTTATGTTATCATTTAACATTTTTTCTACGTGTTTTTGCCAGACAGCCCAATTTTCAGAATACTTCAAAAAGATATAGTATGTAACAAAGTGTGTCATGCATTCTTGACAGTACCTTAAAGTTACACTTTAGGCTGAGCTGCTTGATACCTAATATATGGGGTATTGTTGTATGACATACTGTCAGATCAGTTTGTGAGGTTTCCTCCAAAGTCAAGGACACATTTTTGGCAAAACACATTGTGTGTATGGTTCTACTGTAAAGTTTTATGTCAGTGTATCAGTTCAACATACATTGTGTCAGTTCTACATTCATTGTGTTAGTTCTACATTTCGGTATTGTGTTTGCCATGCAGGGAAACATTAGTCTCTGTGTTTGGCACATGATTCTTTTCCTTCAAATTAATGAACATTAGAGTACATATTTATGATCTACAGGAATGATACAAAGTGTACTATGATTTTCTCTTCTCATTACAGGAATACATTGAGAGTTACAAAATCAGCAGCGTTACAGGACACATCCGCAGGAAATAACAACACGTATCTCGGAAAGAGAGACCGAGATTTTACTTTTGCTGATCTCAAACCAATGAGGGTAGAGTTTGCTGAATGCAGCGCTCAAGGGAAACATTCCGAGTCTGAACCAGACTTGAAGCAAGTGGAAGAGTGGCTTGCACGTATTGCTTGAATGTTTAAATTTTATGGATTCTAGTCTGTTTTTGTTTATAAGACAAGAAACTTGAATTTCTCACTTTTAAGATGGATTAGTTTGAAAGCAAGTTAGTGCGACAAGCTCCTGTATGAGTATGCAGGAAAGCTGGAATTCTGTTTTTCAACTATGGAGGATGTTCACTGCTCAGTTTTATCGGAAGGATTGTTTGGTGTAAGAGGAGCCTCAGATATAGTGATTGGATTGTTATAGTATCACAACTGAACTGAAAACTTTTTACCCAAGTACCTGCTGCTTATTTAGTGCAGGTTTACCTATTTGATTCAAAAAGTGCTGGGATAAATCTAAAGATCTCAGATAGGAACTGTTGAGATCATTATTTCACAGATGGGCATTATCAAGGCTAGCACTGGCCCTTTTCCTTTATTGAGCCATTGGCGCTATGTGCCTAGCACACAAAGCATATTATTTCTTCAAAAGTTGTAGCAAATTCAATTTCTTTTGAGCCAATTTAACTTTTTTGTAGCCAATTCTGGCATTGGCTAATGTCAGTGCTAGTCCTGTATAATGATTATGTTCTTAGCTGGCCAAGCAGATAGGAGTACCGGTAATGGACACAGTACGGGTTATGGATAGTATTGTTTAGTTGTAAACCTTAATCATGTCAAGATTCATGTCAAGATAAGTGCTGCCTTCACTTCTGCTTTTGATTTGAAAATTAAAGTGAAATTTATTGACAACCTTCATGTGACACAGAAAAATGAAATAAATCTTTCAAGGTTTAATACCTAACATCTAGAATGAGTGTTCAAAAGCGTTTCAATAACGTACGGAAGCTTTCTTTATTATGTCACTAAAATAAATTCTTAGAAACAAATACTTTGTTAAAGTCTCATAAGCATTTTAAATACACATATATATAACTATGAATTTATAGAGAGATTAATGATGACATTGTATTTTATTTAGTCAAAAACAATGTTGACATGTACTTTCTTTCATATTTTTGTCGCTTTGTTGCAAAAAGTTGTTGTGAGACTGCGGTCCTAATTTGTTGCAATATTCCAAAAAAAATTGCTGTACTATGTAGATAGAGTGTACATATGATTTAAAAAGCAATGTTCGGAATGGTTTTTTAACAAATGACAGTGAATTTTGCTGGTAAGATATCTTTCTCTACATGTATATGAAAGCTTCAAGTAATTTCACATTCAAAATGTTAATGAGACTTTAAAGTAACAGTTGATTCAATAGCTCCAAGTATTATTTTATGAACTGCAGGAAAATGTTGATGCAGAATTAGGATTGAGTGTAAGCTACTTTTAAGCTTCTGTGAGACACACTTATGGAAATTTTGTGAAACACAAACTTTTTGTGATAAAGAAAAACTTCCCAGTTAAATTGTATGTAATGTTTCATTAGTATTTTGTATATGTTCATTTACATGTATTTTGTTCAATGTGAAGAATAAAGTACTGTGGTTATGGACTCATTCTCTTGATGTGTTTTATTAGCTCACATAAGCACTTATGATCACTTGCCATCTGACATCTGTTCAAATCTTGTGAAAAACTACTGGACCAATTTTTAAACTATACATAAAATCTTCTTTTCAAAAACTGGAAGGCTGAAAGCTTAGCTATTAGGCATGTAGCAATACTTAGTGGACCTCTACCAAGGTTGTTCAAGTCATGACCTCTGGGTTTAAATTGACCCCATCCTGGGTGTCTTGTGGAATTTACATAGGTTTCTATATGAAAATCTTCTCTGAAACCACAAGGCCCAGGGGTTAGATATTTAACATGTAGCATTTCCTAGTGCACCTCTTTTGAGATCGTTAAAATTATGACCTCTGGGTCAAATTTACCCCACCATGGGGGGAGGGGGGTCACTTGATTTTACATACGTGTATAAAGTAAAAATCTTCCCTGAAACCACAGGACCTTCAGCTTAAATATTTGACATGTAGCAATACCTTGTTGACCTCTATCAAGATTGTTCAAGTCAAAACCCCTCGGTCAAAATTGACTGCCCGAGGGTCACTTGGTTTCACAGAAAACAACAAAAATCTTTTTTATCTAAATCCACAGGACCTAGACTTGTATTATAGCAAATGGTTTCTGAGGTGAGCGATATAGGGCTATCTTGGCCCTCTTGTTTGATACGAACTATTGAGACAATTATAATTCACATTTCTAATGTACAGCACATTACAGTTTGACCTACTTTCCGATCCCATCAAATGTACAGCACATTACAGTTTGACCTACTTTCCGATCCCATCAAATGTTCTCATTTATTAAAAAAAGGCAATATTAAGTTCATTAAACCTACACAGATCTTTGTACCCAAAGAAAGAAGAATAACACATTGGCTTTATATGTAGTACATTTTGTGTATATATTGTATTGAGCACTTAGGCAAGCTTACAAGGTTTCTAAATCTGACAATATTCATCATATCCATCTCTCTTACATACAATAATACTGGCATAACATAAATCACATTACAACAGAACATTAAACATAACTGAAACATATCAGTTCAATACAATGTATATAATTGGAGGTTTCTTACATTTCAGATCAATGTAAGCGTATGTCCTAACTACGCTCCTTGCAAAGCAGGAGACAAATTCTGAGACGCATATATTGTGCATTAATACAGAAATGTACAAACAGTGCATATGTACTACTATACAGTACATTTGAATATAACGTAATATTGAAACAAAATACACATGCATTTCGTGAACATCATCCACAACAAAGATGGCGTCGAAACATACACAATAGACAGCTGCCCTTGAGCTTTAGCTGTTTTATAAGACAATATTGAAAAGTCAGTAGTTTAAAACTATTTTTTGTTACAAATAATGTATTCAAAATACAAAATGAGAAAGATATAGCAACGTAATTGATTTTATTGATATTCAAGGGACATACTTGAACATTCATGTATTAATTCTCAGAATAAAGCATGCCACAATACAATTGTCTTCAATTTAGCCTTGATTCTAGAGACCGCTGGTTTTAGGAGACCAGTTTGTCAAGTCAAATCTGATTGGTGGTTTCCCTGCTTAGTCTCCAACACGACCTTAATGTCCGTCTCTCTGTTTCTTACATGAACAGTAAGCTGGCACTTCAAATGAGAAGACCCCTACACACTGTCTGTATGTATTCCAAGCTAACAGACGTTGAATTGTGTACTCTTGCAAACACGAGTCATGGCACTGCCCACCATGCCTACAAGATCAAAACAAACAAAACGGATTTTAATAGTTATATATTAAGTAAGAAAAACAAGAATTTGAGTACAACACAAATTCAGCTACTGAGTTACCGGGTAAACAAGTAAACTGTTGATGCTGAGCATCAAGTCATCGAAAAATATGGAAGATTTGAGAACATAGTTTGCATGGTTAGTTTGGTTTTGTTCAACCTACGTACGCTATCCTAGTTCTGAAAGCCCGCGGCTACAAAAAAAAAAACAACACGTCATTCGTTTTTATTCAATTTTAAACATAAATGAATACCATTAAAATCAATTAGTTATTGTTTGAAAATTATGTATATAATTGGACAATGACGGAGATGACCGTATCTTATTATATTTGATATCCTATAAATATAGTGATCAAATGCCATACAGCGTCCGGTCATCAGGTGCCGAAGGATCAGGCGTATTATATGAAAAGACTGGGTCATAAAATGTTATTATCCATGGTAAGGCGAGGATGTCAGATAGTTGTCAGATATTTGTCCCGAACATCACGTTCTGAACCAGTATAGAACTGGCTTTTTGTCTGACTTGAGCTACTAAATTCAAATGGACAGAAATTGAGTACATTGATGTGTAGGCAAAATTGTTGATCCGATTAAAATTAATACCGGTAGCAGAAACCTTTGATAAACTGAATCGCATACATTTAAGAGGCTACAAAGTCTTTTCCATCAGATAACAGGTTATCCGGGAACAAGTCCTGTATGCATGTACTTTCTGTTTTTCCTGAAGCGTGAAGCTTCCGGCTGTCAGTACCATTTCTTTCATGTATATGGTAAGACACGACCGGGATTGGATAAGCGATGTGGATGCTTTAGCAATAGATTATCAATGTGACTGAATTATGAAAAACAACCTTTATTTACCACTGCAAGGAACAAGTAGTATGTCAATCTAGCTTTATACTTTTTGCATAAATAATCTAACAAAAGACTTATTTTTGAATGTAAAAAGTGGCACAGTATTACCCACACACTCCACGCGTCACCTTGCTCAATGCAAAACAGTACTCGTCGTTAAGATTGTAGTCAAAGATACATGCCGCACATACTTTTCTGAAACAGACGAAAAATGTATCAGTATAAAACAATTTTATTTTGAAAAGAAACAAAAATCTGTGTGTTTGTGCGATCATGTGACTATAACGCCCATTTTAACAGCATTTCAGTAATGTATAGGCGGATAGTAATTCTAGCCATCGTTCCTTGGAGGTAACAATACTAGACTCACATCCTTCGTAAGAAATCGTAATTTATTTTAGCTCGATCGTGAAGAAAACTTGAAGCTTATCGAGTCACCTCCGAGTCCTCTTCCTTGTAAAACCATTACTGGTGTCATATAAAGAGGTACGGTCGTGACCCCAGAGAGGCTCGAACCCGCAACCTCTGGGATGAGCGGCAGTCACCGTAACCTCTACACCATCGCTCCCCTTAAAGTTTTTTTATACATCTAAATAAATCTGTTCCTTTTTCGACGAATTCAAAATTATTCGGTGTTCCATAAAGTAGGGACATACAAGTGAAATTACACACAAAAATACAACACTAGGGTCTATACCTTGATCAATCATAGTTTAAATTTGTTGTGTCAGAGACTGATGTCACCATCTGGTTGTGTAACGAAATTGCCAACAAGATAACGTTGATCTAACTATTTTTGTATTGAAGATCTAGATCTAACTAGTCTATTTGTAGATTGAAAATAAAAACAATGTTGTTTATTTTAATATTTATAAAATGTAATTACTACATCTACCTAAAATCTGTAAAAAAAACAATGGAAATAACAATTTTAGTAGATCTAGATTCTACTTATTGTATCCTAGAGTGACCAGTTTCGACGCCCATAAGCAATATTTTGCCTGTGTTAAATAGTTACAAGTAGTTTCAATAAAAAGATTGTTTCACTGAATAAATATTTTATATCTGAATAAAAGTACCAAATTTTAACCGATTATCCCGTATGATTGTCTACAAAATTGCCATGACCTAATTCTATATGGGGGCAGCCATTCCTGTTGTGAGTGACCTAAAACGACGCCTCTGATTGGATGCTTTATAAAAGTTTAATTATCACTCTATTGGAGCTTGCACGCTGCTAATTTTGTACTTACGCTGTCCACCAGTATCAGTAACCTGGATCTACAACAAATCAACACATGAAAAGTGTTTTTAAACTTTTTATTTCTATATGTAACAAAATGACATAGACCTCTATGTTTTGCAATATTTTTTACTCAATGATGGGAGCCCCTGTCTGTTTGATCTTCTCCATTTTAATATTCTGAGAAGTAACTAAGTGCGTGGCACCTACACTTCCCCTATGGAACCTAAAATAAACGAATAACATTACAAAATATTCAGTATACATTCCACACCTTTAAGACAACTCCACGGATTAAGTATCCAATTAAATTTCAATTAACAACAACATTTTTTCTTATTGCATAATATATAACGCGTACTTCCTACTCTAGGGTGAAAAATTAACATAATGAAATAATGGTCACATGACTGACACGTGATCTGAGAAATAGAAATGATTGGCCGTAGCAAACATGGCCGGTGATTTTTCCCACGCTCATTTTTCCTAAGAAAATTACTTATTCAATGTCATATTTTTTGGCATTAGTAAAATCCCATGAAAATATATTGAAAAAGGTCATTTTTATAAAATATTACCTTTGCACTTCGTACTTTTCACATTTTCATGTCAAGCGAAAGTATTTTGTGTTTACTATAGTCAGGAATACTATATAACCGGGATATGAAACTCGCTTATCTACCTATGTAGTATCGATTTTATGCTGTCGTCCACTGATAACGCGCGCCGATAAGAGCGAGCCGTATCCAATATCATATTTTTTGCCTGTTTCACTCTAGCATCGCTATATTATATATTAATAAACGAAAGTTTAAAATTTCAATATTTAGTGATATACATTTATAGATTTGTTTTCGTTTTGTGAAACCAAAAAAATGTAAATAATGTCACAAAAATGAGCCCTAAAGACGGGAATTTTACCAGTATTTTACTGAAAACAGTGTTTATAGTTAAAATAGATTATAATTTATCCTACTCGATTGTTAAACATTCTGTTGAAACACTTTAATTAGCAGCAATTCATATGTATTTTCATTTATATCACTTTGATCTCTCTACAGTTTGCAAATAATAATTATACAAACATTATTTATCAATTATTTTTGCAAAATCGCTGGTATTTCTCAATTTTATTGAACGATACGTATTTCAACGGGTATTTAAAGTAAATTCTTTAATATGGCTTATGGAAAAGATGCTTTTATTAATTTTAATGATCTTGATCTTGACGAGTTGCTCGGGGAAATCACTGCGAGTGAGAAAGAAGTGATTTTAATAATGAATTAAAAGTACATATTAATTTTCATGTTCAGACTTGATTGAACATGAAAGGAGCATTATGATCACGGAAGTTTGTGTCAGGGGAGTAAAAGTTTGCACGGAATACTAGAACGTTGTGAGAACTACATTGTTTTCTTGGAGTAAAGAATGTCAACAAGCATATCAAGCAACAAGTTTTTATTTGTTAATATACGGTTCCTGGTTTTCAATCAGCATATATATGACAGGTATTTGTTCTACTTTCGATAGCAACAGATGAGGCATATACGAATATATATTTATATTTCTTCTATTTTTTCATTTATGATAATTTCCTTAATTTCTGCTTTCAAATATTCAAAATTATTAGAAATATAATTTCCAAGGGCTACTTTTCTGCAATTGAAGTTGACGCAAATTAGTTGCCAAAATTTATTAAATCAGTCTTTTAAGATCGATTACCCGATTAGTACATCTTTATTAAAGACAACTGAAACCTCCAAAAACAGGAGGTCTAATCCCATACAGAGTGAACTATTGATCTTCAAAAAGACATATATCACACCCCTGCTGATAAGACCATTGTCTAATCAACAAGGTTATGTAACATGGTAATAAAACACTTGACCCTTGACATAATTAGCATAATGTGTAAAACTTAACATTGATTGGTTTAATACTTTGATGGGAGTGTTAAAAGTTGTTATTTCCAATCAAACACTATATCAGAAATAAAATATTGGTCTCTTTCTTCGAACAGTTTTGACTTTTTCTTGCGACCCGTGATGAGTTGTCTATCGTCTCACGTTGTTTTTGTAAATTAAAACTGGAAGTTACCTGAAACAAAATAAAAGAAAGTAAGTAAATCAACAACACATGAATTGAAATGTATGTACTACTTTTGAAAATGTCTTGTTTGAGTATGAGATTATCAACGTGTAGCTTCGCAATACTTGCAATGTAGTCATAGTCATAAAGTGGAAGATTTTTTTGCAGTTAACCTCAGAACCATTATTGTATCAAAAAGTAATGACAACTGCTGAAAGAAAAGCAAAGTACATTATTTAAGTAGTTTTTTTTAAAAGATAGAAATAACATCACAAAAAAAAAACTTGACATAAAAAAAAAACAAGAAATTTTAACAAAGTTTTTGTTCAGAGAAACATCCAATATGAATAAAAGAGGCCTTTCATTTCGAACTTTGGTTATCAAAGTTATCATAAAAATTAATTTTAACTATTTTTTTAAAACTCGTAAACACTTTTACGGACATTTAAATATGCCACTAAATTCTAAGACGCCATCTTTGTTTACTCTATTTACACCAAAAATAACCTCAAATACCAGAATCGTTTAAATCAATTTCTAGTGAAACAGACTACTAATGATGCACAGTTTTTGTTAATTCAGAGTTAAAAGATGAATAAAAATCCAATAGATAATCAAAATTTAAGCGATTTCATCTATAACATCCATCGCTAAAATTACCATTCACAACAGTTTAACCCTAAGACGCCATCTTTATTTTCTCAAAAACCCTCAAATACCAGAAGCTTTTAAATCAATTTCTAGTGAAACAGACTACTAATGATGCACATTTTTTGGTAATTCAGAGTTAAAAGATGAATAAAAATCCATCAGATAATCAAAAATTAATCAATTTCATCTATAACATTCATCGCTCAAATTACCATTCACAACAGTTTAACCCTCGTGTTTCGATTACCGACCATTTATAGGTTAGTTTTCACACGTTTTTCAAAGACCATTCATAGAGCGATTACGGTTGAAGTAGGTACAAAGCAATAAAAGGATACTTACAGTTTATTCTCCCAATTCTTAAAATAGCGAAAATACATTGAAACAACTGAAATATAAAGATTTTAATGACAATTATTCTACACGCGATCCGTCATGGCCGCCATTTTACGTCATCGTGTTCTGATTGGACGACAGCTTTTTCAGACTAGAAGCTAGTTTCACGTCCCTGCTATAGTGTGTAATAGTAAATGACGTCATCAGAAGTCGTTTCGTCGTTAATATAGAGCAAAACAAAAATGGCGTCGAAATAGGGCATCGTCATTTCAGGGCACCCGACGATAGTTCTAGTTCTTCATCATGTAGGTACATTTACATCTACATGTAGTTTGATTAATTTGTGGTTAACATACCTTTACAGATACTTGACATTATTAAAACCTTTCAAATATTGCACAAAAACATTGATAACTCACGTCGGGCAACAATAATCCATGTCGTCGATGTCGCTATTCAAACAGTAAGAAAATTTTGCAATTCCCGCCTTCGATGCGCCCTCTAGCGAACACACGAAAGGAATGACGTCAGTAATTCCACGATACGCCAAATTAGGCATCTCCAAGGATGCAAGGAAGTCTGGAAATATCCGTTGCAGAGCATCATACCTGTATACAAGTAATAAACATTCTTTTAACATGCAAGTTTCCGCATGTGTGTTCAGGAGGAACAACAGGATGTTAATCATAGACACAATTTAATAGATTCTAAAGTTTGAACTTTAAGTTCGTACTTTGTGTAAACATCTGAATATTTGGGAATAAAATATGTTTAAACAAAGTTCATAGGAGCTCGTGGTCAGGATTATGCTTTTTCAGACTTTTTTTGTCTTTTTACATTCATTTTAGAAACCAAACTCACAAAATATGATCTTCTTTCCCAGATCTTAACTCTTATGTTTAACCATGGTAGTACCCGGTAGACTGAAGTGTTACTACAGTGGTAAAATATAAAAGTTAAAAACTAAGATAATATTTTGTCAGCTGACTTCTTGTATGAATGAAACAAAGCCGGAAAAAGCACCATCCCAACTGCGAGCTGCTATGTTTAAGTTCTTTAGTTCAAAGTTCTGCATTGCCTCCAATTCTTTATTTTAAAGAAATAGGTACATGTTTTAGACAAGTATAGAGTAACGTCATTAGTCACCGCCACGCACCCGACCTGGTTTAATCATTAATGATTGCGGACACCTCAAAAAAACTTTAGGTAAGTGCCAATTTACGTACTTATTCAAATTCAAATCTGTTCCATGCACATTTGAAAGAGACCTGGAACAAACGGGAATAACACATGGCATAGGACCTCGCAGTCGAGATAATACATTGATGGGCCTATAAGAAGCCAACCATTAGAAAATAATTCTATTTTACACAGATCTTAACGTCTGTATTTTTGCACTGAAATGTCCTGTAGATTGAAATCCGCCATGATACACGACAGATTAGAGTAACGTCAACGTTTGGAACTCGATAGAATAGCACCATTTTCTGTCAGTGGGGTCATAACTCAAAGTATAAAGATAAAGCAAAGCCTGAAAAAGAGCAATCCGGACTGCGAACTCCCATATTCATAATCCAAGAAGTAGGTAGCTATAACAAGTTTTACATAGACTTAAATGCAAATTAAAAAAAATATCTTGTCCGAGGATTAGCCGCAATGCTAACGGCCAACAGCTTTAATAGTTAGACAAATGCATTGCCTAGTTACCAGCGGCCAAATTGTTCAAACTACGCACCCTAGTTCAAAACAAGCACCTCTGGGTGGGGATTGGGAGATTGGGGTGCGGTGAGGTAGGGAGGGTCACAAGTATTTCGGCGACGAGAATTACATATCAGGAAAATCTTTGCCCCTAACCACGAGGCCAGTAGCTTAGATATTTGATGTGTAGCATCTGAAATGTTCAATACCGATTCTTTTTTCTAATTTTATTTTAATTATATTAATTCATTTATTCTCGATTGCGAAACAAATTTCTTACTACTTAGATTAATCGCTCTCGGGAATCACCCTCGTGGAGAGAGACAGAGACAATGCTTGATTTTATGTGTCACAATTAAGGGCACTACCGACATGGCACTGGTGGGGATCGAACCTTGGACCCTTCGATCCTGATGCTCAGCGGTCAAATATATCCCAACAGAGTGGTCACTTTGTTAACAGTAGGCTTACATAGCAAAAACCTCAAAAATCGACTATTTGCAAAAACCTCAAAAATAAACTATTTACTGGATTTAAAAATAATTTAGGGTCACCCTCTGCCCGGATTGACCCTTGAAACGAAGATTGTTCCATGTGACTTGTCAAAGACATGGCTGCTTGGTGAAACATAAAGTTTTCCTATTATACAGCTATATAGAAAACCGTATAAAATAATATCTGAAACCATTACTTAGTATCACTCAAATGATTCTTGGGCAAACTTCAAGTAAACGTATTCTAGAGATGTTGATATATCAAAACAATTGACTTTCGTTAGGTATGGCTCATTTACCGCAAATGGTAATAATTATAATAAACTTCAACCATTAACAATTACCATGAATGCCTGCCTCAACAGACTCTACGCCCTTTGTTGATATGATCATCTTGGTTTTATTCAAATTGAAATTTGTTAACTTTATATGTTTAAGCAGAAGTTTAATTATTTGTTTTGTAGATAGATTGAATGAAAATTTTATAAGCTTCATTGGATTGTTACAAGACGGAACAGAAACCAGTGTGTTCCATGACTAAGCGGAAAGTATGGCATACTATAATTTACTGTATTTGCAAAGGTTATATATAGCACTGTAAGGTTTAAGGATTACTTGATTTCTGCACATGTGACTCCCGTGCAGACAATAACACTATTGTTAGTGTACTTGACTTCGCCCGCCGATGGTTCTGGCCATCTCGTAAATGATGGTTTTAGCCCTTTAATACAGCCATGGCTATCAAAAAGCCCGGAGCTTGTATAGCCTTCTACTGTCATCTGTTGAGGATTGATAAGAATCAGTGCTAGGAGGGAAATCTGAAGAAAAAAAGATATGTTTAGGATAGTAAAGACATTTGTCTTAAAGCTGAGTTATAGTAATCTAAGCTCGTGCAACTTCCCCACCAGTGTTCGCAGATTTCCTTACATATTTTCGCCGTGACGTCAAAACTAATTTACTACGTTGTTTCTGTACATTTGTGTCAATTAAGAACATACGGTCAGAATAGTCATGCCGAAAACAGAAGCTAAACATTAAAACAATAACATTTCAGCACAGAGTGCATTAGCAAAGAGTAAACCGTAACGAATTAGGCGGTTTTTAATTGTCACTGTTGTTTTAATGACAGAATTAGAAAACGTTGATTTACCCTGTACATGTATATGCCATCAAAATTCTACAATGCAATAGAGGCCAGGCCATGTGCTTATAAAATCTTTTTCGTGCTCAACTAAGTTTCATACTACATGTATTTCATAAAAAATATTGTAAATTTCAAACATTCCTTATAAAAGTGTGACAAACAAGTTGTTTCTTACAACGTGCGGTGTTAGACGTTAAAATAGTTTTGTGCATACTATTACACGTGGGGAGATGTACAAAATCGATTATGATCAATGTTTCTTAATTCTCTGCACACTTGAGATCCAACTTTCTAAATTATTTCACTTACGCAGTTAACGATGTTATACATTTTTATGCACATCCTCTTCTGTAAACTCATGTCTTTTTGTCTATTGTTATATATTTGTGTTGCTGCATGTATAAGCATTTTTAATGCATTTTATGCAATAAGCGTGTATAGTAAATATATACTGATGAAACAATGCTAGGATGTAGTCAAACAAGCATTTGCGCTATTTACTATTAAAGTATTAATCTGTTGGGCGCCATTTGCGACGCACACGCACACATATGTGGAAATAGCTTCAACTTAAAGTTGAATTATTGAAAATATTATCATCACTGCTGGGTTTGCTTTTCAAAGCGACGTATTTTGACAAGCCCGTATAAGTTTATACGACTCATTTTAGTTCGATTACATGTACGTATTGAATCGCTCTCGAACACTCATTCCAGATGTCATCACTTTCGCGCGAGAGAGGCAGCAAGTTTTTGTATCACTGCTACCCATTTACAGCTTGGTGGACAGAGGCACGTGTGGCACCAGTGTCTTTGCCCAAGGACACACCTCTTGCTCGGGCTTGGATTCGAACCTAGGACCTCCAATTCCGGAGGCGAACGCCCAAGTAATTGAGCTATCGAAATCCGTATATACTATATATACAGTGTAATTACTTTGAAGAAAGTATTTGAACGGCCTGGATCAAATCATTTCGTGAAAATGTGCGAAGGATTCAAGGATAAAAGGTACTTTAAATCAAACAATGAACAAACAAATGATAATGCAAAAAATAATCAGAGAACGTTACCTGGTTAACGATTTTCATTTTCGTCGAGAATAGCGCAGCAGTGACCGGTCCAGATGTGTCGCTATAGTAAACCGATGTCGTTACAAGACAAGAGTAACTTCCGATCTGTTCACGGGTTGTATAGGAAGGCGATTCATACAATCTTTCTAATTCTCATGATGTGCTATTCCACAACTATGATTATGGCAAATATCAGAGACCATACGGGGACTATAATCGGTTCTCAGAATTAGATGTAGATGTTGACTAATGGAAACTATAGTTTCTCCACTACACAGTATTACCATAAAGAAAACATTATGACTATGTTAAATTTAGTTACATGGAATGTTACAGGGTTGATGTCGAGTAGCTCATATCTGTGCGATATGTTACAAACTCGCAATATAGACATTTGTGGGTTGTCTGAGCATTGGTTACAAGAGAAAAACATTGGCTTTATAAATCTGTTAAGCAATAGTTATAGTTGTATAGCCACCGTTGACAATGATTGTAAATTAACGAGTCGTAGGTCAGTAGGTAAAGGAGGCGTGGCTATTTTATGGCATATTAGACATGACCCTATTGTTACACCATTAAGTATTGATGATGACCGTATTGTCGGTATACAAGTACAGTTAACACCAGATAATCTGCTGTATATTTTTCAGGTGTATTTACCGTGTAGTAATTATTCTATTGTAAAGTACAGAGACTACATTGATAAGTTATATAATCTTTGGAGCATTTACTCTGATCAAGGTACTGTTATCTTTCTTGGAGATTTTAATGCCAAAATTGTTACTGATCGTTCAGTTAATAACAGAAACCTATACTTTACACGCTTCTTACGGGACATAAATGGTGTTGCTATAAACACACTACCCCTATGCACTGGTGCCTGTTCCTCATTTGTTTCCTATGACGGCAAATCTGAGAGTTTGATAGACCACATTTGTGTTCCGGTTGAGAAACTAGACTGCATGTGTTGTTGTGAAATTTTAGACGACAACTGTCTTAATGTCTCTAGACACCGTCCGATATTTTGTCGTATTCGCTTTCCCATTATTGGTGTACAAAATGATGACTATTTATCAATGTCAAATGATCAGGGATTTCATCGAATTAATTGGAAAAAGGTTTCTGATCAGGAAAAATATATATTTAAGAGTACACTGTGTAGTTCAGAACACTTATTACGTGCAAGGTTTCTCCCAGTTCACAGTCCTGCAGATGTTGAAATTCTCTATGATACTATAGTTCAGGCAATATCGTATGCTTCTAAAAGTAGTTTTCGTAAACGGAAATTTAAACACTTTTTGAAGCCTTATTGGAATGACAATTTAAAGCAGTTGCGCAACAAATTAGAATCATTTCGCCAAGATTGGCTAACCGAAGGTCAGCCTCGTTTTCAGGATCCAACGTTTCTTAACTACAAGAATGCCAAGAAAGACTTTAGAAATGCGCACAGACACATAATTAAGAATTTCTTAACTGAAAGCGATAATGAAATTGATAAGAGTGCTGAGTTTGATCAAGAACAATTTTGGCATCTAATATCTTCTAAACGTAAAGCAAATACTGTTAGGTCTGGCAACGAACTGAAATTTAACGGTACTGTTTACCGTGATCAGTATTCTATAACTGATCAGTGGATGAAATATTTCCAACAATTGTATAAATTTGATGATAATCCATGTTATGATTCTCATTGGAAGCAGGTTGTTGATAGTAACGTAATGTCCTCGCATTCTCATTCTTCAACTAGTAGCTTATCAGCTAATAACTGTCAAGTGTCCGAAGATATGGTTAAAATAGTTTTGAAAACTTGTAAAACTGGTAAAATGTGCGGATATGACAATATTTATTACGAGCATCTTATTCATGGTGGTGACATGTTGCATTTTGTTTTGTCACGTCTTTTCTCTGCCGTACTAAAATTCGGACATGTTCCGCCAAACATGAATTGCGGTGTTATAGTAACTTTATTTAAAGGTGGCAAAAAGAGAAAAGACGAGCCTCAAAATTACCGAGCAATCACATTAACTTCAGCTATTTTAAAGATTTTTGAAGGTATCTTGTTAGAGCGGTCCTCAAATACTCTCTTAAAACACCTCAGTCCGCAACAAGGTGGTTTTCAAAAACATTTAGGCTGCATGATGACCTCTTTTTCCCTAAACGAGACAATTTTACTCGCTAAGGAAAATAACAGTAAAGCTTACGTTTGTTTTTTAGATAGCCGCCAGGCTTTTGATCGGGTTTGGCACAATGGCCTGATTTATAAGCTGAAGGAATGTAACCTTGACCCTTTAACCTTTAATGTCTTTGTTAGCCTTTATAGTAGCATGAAAAGTTGTGTCCGTAACCAGTCATTTGTATCAGACTGGTTTAGCGTTGAACAGGGAACCAGACAAGGCGGGAAAAGTTCACCGCTCTTCTATTTACTATATATAATTGGTTTAATCAAAGAACTCGAAAGCTCTAAATTTGGTTTTTGTATTTACAATTACAACATTGGTAGTCCTACTGTAGCTGACGACATGGTTTTAATTTCTATGTCAAAAAGTGGTCTTGACAAAATGCTACATATCTGTTATATGTACTCATTGAAATGGAGATTTGAATACAATCCAACCAAATGCACGGTAATTGTATTTAATGAAACGGAATCGAAATATAAAAAGTGTAACAGGGTATGGAAACTCGGTAATGAATTTCTCAAAGAAGATGTGAAATATACACATCTTGGTATAATCAAGAATAAGTATTGTTCATTAAATGATAATATACATGAAGCTAGTATAAAACTCAGGGGAACATTGTTGAGTATTTCGAATAGTGGCATAAGTTTTGGACCTCTGCACCCTATTACCCTCTCTAAGATATATAAATCTGTTGTTGTTCCTAAAGCCTTATATGGATGTGAACTGTGGAATTATTTGACGGCTGGGAACTCGCTAGAACTTGAGAGAGCTCATAGATTCTGTATAAAATTCATGCAAAAAGTACCACTCTTTATGAATAATGACGCATCCTTAATGTGTTTAGGATTTGTTCCAATTTCTGTTGAAATTAATTATAGGAAATTGCAATTCTTTGGTCAGCTTTGTCGCCTGTCATGCAATTATTTAGCTAAGCAAATTTTTGTTCATCGATTAATACGATATAACAACTGTCTTGAAAGACAAAGCCTTGGGTTTATACCAGATGTGTTTTGCCTTTTGAATAGATATGAACTTAAAGATTACTTAAAAACGTTCATCGAAACTTCATATTTTCCCGGCAAAACCTCTTGGCGGTCCATTTTACGGAAACATGTATACGTTTCAGAATTAAAAGAATGTAAACTACGTTTAACAAGCAGACTGCCGCCTAACATTCTTCTAACAAATGACAAATACTGTTATCTTTGGCAGCTTAGTAGAAGACACCCAGGCGCAAAAATGTATTGTTACCGCGCTGTATACATATTATGTAAAATGTTTTCATTTCAGCGTTCAGAACGATGTGAACTATGTAATTTCCTGGTAGAAAATGTTGTGAACCATAAACTGCTTTTCTGTCAAGCCAGTGAAAATATACGTTTGTCGCTATGGCAGAGACTATTAACTGTAAATAATTCAATGCAGTTTTATATTCACTTCATTAGACAGGATCCTGAGACTCAGCTGTATGATTTACTTACAGGTCTGTCACAACACAACTTTACAGATGTTGTAAAAGATACTATAATTATGATGTCGATAAAGACGTTTAACCAGATACTTTGCTTGTCTTAAAGCAATCTGCTACAAATGTACTCATAGACTGTCATAAACAATAATGCATAAGCCTGATTCTGTTATATGCTTATAGGAGTACTGTCGTAATGTCTTACCTTTTCCCCTTATGTTCACATGTCAACATAGTTAATAAGCAGTTCGTCTGTTCTCTTGATTTCGGATCAAGGCCGCCATATTAATGTCCCTTATTGTCTCTTGATATTTTCGCTTTCGTCAAGATTCAGTGCTTGGGACTAATTTAATAGTAACTTAAAGCCTATTTCCAGATTGACAGGGAGTCGAACTATATGCGTAATATATTGTTGTTCCTATGTTCATGTATGTATATGTTATAAGTTTAATGTAAGTGTAAACATTGTGCATGTTGTATATTGGTCCATGTAAATATTGTATCTATTGTCTATTGTGATGTATTCTGAATGTTCTATATCTACATATGTATGTCTTGTTTGTGCTTGTATGCGGCTCTCCCACTTGTGGAGGTAATAAAGAATATATGCACAGTTTGAACTGTTTAGTGTTGAAGTTCATCATACATGCGCAGAATAGTAGCACATTAGTTAAGGTCACAACCGAATTTATTGGTTAATGTTACTGGATCGACCTTCTTTTCTTGCCGTCAACAAATATTTTTTTACAAATCTGTCGATATTCTAACAAATACATAAATGTGACTGAAACAGTGCACGCTATTTAAATGTACTCTGTGCCAAGACGCGATGACTTAAGACTGAAACTTTCGGATCTATCTGCACAACATTTTGGAATCAAAGCTTAAAACTTTTAAAAAGGCTGCCAGGTGCTGATTTTTTTTTTATTTCATCTCAAAAGTAATAGCAACTTATTTTTACCAGGAACAATATCAAAAGATTCAAATTTATAAACTTGTGTTTAATCTAACCTGAACTCATGCACGGTTGTCAAGCAGATCCCCGATTGGTTGCTGTGATTTTACGCTTCTCGTGCAGCTATGAAAACATCGAAACACTGCCGAAGCACTTGTCGCTCATGTAATATTAGTTAATTGAAAGTCGAATTCTTGAGAGTCATTCCGCCGCTAAAGCTTTACAAATCAAACACAATAATAAAGATAACATAATTGCGTGTTATTACTAAAGACGGTTAATAAGGTTCCAAAAGGAAAATGTGGCTACTTTCAAATACACATACCAAGCTGTTCAAGTAAATAATGCCGACCCTTCTGCACTGTTTTGGCATCATCGCCATATACCCTGAAACCACAACTTTTTCTTCTTTTGGACTTAGCTCGTTAATCAAGATAATAATATTCACAAACGTGATACAGATTACAGTATGCTCCTATATAGACTCTACGTTTGAATATCCGGCCACTCCAACGCCATCTTGTTCAATTAAGAGTAGACGCCCTTGTCTCGGTACTTTTAAAAGATTTTTATCCAGAAACTACGAATTATATATACACGTACTAGATTTCATCAAACATCCGTGTGAGAAGCTGCTCACTTAAGTAACTTTCCTGTATATCACTTACTGAATGGATTACAGCTACTTGTACACTAAGATCTCTCAAACGGAAGCAAATCGTTTATAAAAGGAAGGAGTATAATTTACGCGAAGGACACTGCTGCTTTTGGTTTAAGCTGGTGGATTTCTGTGCATCTTAAAAAAGGATCGCTAATATTAAGAAATAATAATAATAATAATAATAATAATTATAATAATAATAATAATAATATCTTTATTTTCGGAAGGTAACACATTAAGACAACAACTTATATACTATGTGGCCTTCATAACAACAAAGAAAACATGGCAATTCACATTCATACAAAACAAACAGAATCTTTAAAAACTGAAAATTACATTTTACTGATTCAAGTGGAAAAAGAAATATATTGATACGTGACAGACACACATACATGCATATCAAACTAAAGGATGTGTATTAAATTGTAAAGCAACTACTAGATGCACTAAACATCAAATATACTAGTGAAAATTAATTAATTAATTAGTGTGTGCAGTATAATTAACAAACATTAAGTCCATGTATCTAGCAAAACAATGTTGTAAGTAAGAGACATTCGATATTTATAAATTGACTGTAGTTATAGAAGATGTTTTTATAATTATATTTTAAAACATTCAGGGATTTTGCTTTACGAATCGTATCAGGAATAGAGTTCCACACCCGCATTCTAAAGTATTGAAAAGACTGTTTCATATAATGAGTATTAAATGAGATTTGTACAACATTTTGTCTTGAAGAGGATCGCAACATGTATCAAAAGGTATCAAATCACTACTATAATCAGGGACATCGTTATGAATTAATTTGTAAATAATTATTACTCCTGCATGACAGAAACAGCGATTTTCAAAAGTGAGCCACTGAAGGGGTTTAAAGAGATCTGCAGATGGTGCTCTGGCTGGTTTACATAATATTACATTCGCTGCTCGCTTCTGGAGAAATGTGCGATTGCTTATTTTTACCCCAAATAATGCTGCAGTAGTCAAACGTTCACATAATATATGAATTGTAAAACATAGATTTCACAGTGTCATCTAAATAAAAGAGAACGCGTTTTAAAAGAAAAAAATAGAATTAACCCTTTTGCAAACTGTTTCTACTTGCAAGTCCCACTTGAGATTTTTATCGATATATATACCGAGAAGTTTTTGACTGCATAAATTATTGATGTGCATATTATTTATACATAGATTTAGGTCATGTGAATGTTTCGTTTTATAGGGTGCTCCTATAAGCATACAGTTGTTTTAAGAGGATGTATCGCCATACATGTATTATTTACATTACACCAATGAATAATATTGTTCAGGTCATATTGAAGTTTTCCGTCTATTTCTGCATTTGATTGACCCCCATTGTGAAGAGTTGAGTCATCAGCATATAAGTCGATTGTGATCTTCTAAATTTATGTAATTCATATAGATTATGAACATTATATGGGCCCTAAAATAGACCCCTGGGGAACACCACACCTTATTGTTTTCTTAGAAGATTTAATATTTCCGGCTTTGACTATTTGTATTCTAAGTATGACTTAAAGATATTAAATGTTCCTTCAGCAAAATGATATAATTTTAATTTATGAAGAAGTATTTGACGAAAGCCTGATTGAAACCAAGGTCTTTCAAATAGTATTTGAAAGACCTTGTTGAAACTTATGTAATATATTTGTCTCAGTAAAGTAAGCCATCAGTTGATTTGCAAGATGTCAATAAAGTCAAATGATTTTAATTCACAGGTACTAGACAAATAACGAGGTTTGACCGCAAAACTGTTGCAAGTCATTTTTAATTTCATATAAGTTGCAACAGTTTGCTGTCTACCCTCGATAAACTAGATGTACTATGATATATGCAATTAACATTAAGCGCCTAAGCTGTCTTTATTAAAACAATTTCATAATACTTTTCAGAACACAAATAGTCAGAATTTCTTACAAATATACGGCGCCTTTACTATCTTACTAATATATTGCCACTGAACCTAGAGATTTTAGCTGACTTGGTATGAGTAATGTCTGAGGTTACCCACTATTCTGGTAGCATTGCGCTGTACATTAAAGAATAACTTTCCTTGCTCGGCTAATGAAATAGGGAAATTTATCAAGCGGTCCTAAACGCGTTTATGTTTATCCTTTCATTTAAAAAAACGATTTGTTATAAACATAACATTGATAAATACGTATTTTCCGCAAAAATTGGCGATATATCCGTTTTGTAAGGTTCATAGAAAAATATTGCATGTCCATGCCGTAAATAACATCGCTTATAGTTGCGTCTTGTTTATGCAATGTAGTCAAATAAATGACGTCACATGCACCACCTATTTGGAGCTGATTAGATAACTTCTATTTTATGCTTAAACGTCATTTGAAATTTAGAGCATTAGTGTGGGCAAGTACCCAAAAGTATATAATAAAAGGGTCATTATCATAGTAGTATCCAGAAACCAGATAGACTCTCGTCGCGGTCGGATCATACCCGTGCTCCGCACTCGTATGATCCGATCGTGCCCCGTACTCGTATGATCCGATCGTGCCCCGTACTCGTATGATCCGACGTATGATCCGATCGTGCCCCGTACTCGTATGATCCGACGTATGATCCGATCGTGCTCCGCACTCGTATGATCCGATCGTGCCTCGTACTCGTATGATCCGACGTATGATCCGATCGTGCCCCGTACTCGTATGATCCGACGTATGATCCGATCGTGCCCAGTACTCGTATGATCCGACGTATGATCCGATCGTGCCCCGTACTCGTATGATCCGACGTATGATCCGATCGTGCCCAGTACTCGTATGATCCGACGTATGATCCGATCGTGCCCCGTACTCGTATGATCCGACGTATGAACCGATCGTGCCCCGTACTCGTATGATCCGACGTATGATCCGATCGTGCCCCGTACTCGTATGATCCGACGTATGAACCGATCGTGCTCCGCACTCGTATGATCCGGTTAACGCACCGGTTTCACGAGGATAGAAACGGATCCGAAACGCTCCAAACTGAAATCCGGGATCCGCGCCTTAGTTCATCAACATGACATGTAATGGTTAAGGTGTTCATGTTAACTGGGCTTTTTGCTATCTGTTTTTTTTGCGGTAAAAGTAAAACATCTTATTATATAAGCAGTTGAAAGTCACTATTAATTTTATCTGCTACAGCAGTTATCGACCCAAACAACATCGCAAAGATAATCAAAATATGCCAGAACTCTGCGTACATTCAGGTTAGTAAAATTTTATAGCACGAGACGTCTGAAGACGTACCAGAGAGCCTGCCTGACTACAGGGCGTGTTGGACTTGTGAACATTCATAATGGACATGGAGTTAAAGCAGAGATGATTGTGGACATATTCACTCAAAGAAAGAGTCTACCGTTTGGCCTACGACCAGGACATGCAAGACTATGTATGCTTAGATTATGATTTATGAAATTATTTGAATAAACGTTGTGATATAGCTTTTAACTTTTTCTACATGTTCATATCCCTTATGATTAATAACAATTCATTAAACGAAGAAGTTACTAGTAGGTGGAGCGGGCTTTTAGAGAGTTTGTTTAAGGCCCATGTTTTACCAAATTAAAATAGTTTTCGCATCGCACTGACTGGGCGAGAGAACTTTGACAGTTTTGTAATTTCATTTCATATCAATTTTTGTTTTGTCTATAATAGATACATAGGTTCTTTGGAAACGCAGCTGAATCATTCCGAAATTACTAAAACCACAGAGCTTCCGGGGGCCTCTGGTCCCCTTAACCCTGGCCAGGGCTTTGCCCTGGACTCACCGGGGGTCCTAGTGGACCTCTCGCCCCCAGTAAGATCTGTGCGTACATTACAAATAGGTCTAGCTACGCCCCTGACTTGAATTAGGCACCAGCGATCTATGTATTATTATTTCACATAACTAATTCATCATGCTGGGGGTTAAACCACTGATATAGGCCCAGTTCCTTAACAATTCTAATCATTAAAGCATAACTCCATTGTTTGCTTAAAGAAATTGTAATGTTGTAATGTCTTTATATACTAGTATATTCTTCTTCTTTCGCACCACATGAACCATAATCAACACTTGTCTAGCATTGTACCATGTAGCAGTCTAATTCAAATCCATACTGGACTCGGCGTACTTAATCACTCCACGTGGCGCCTGTGTGACTTTATACGGATACCTCGAGATATAATTAGAGTAGATATTTGTGCTATTCTACAGTTGCAATCTATTACTAGTAATGTGATCGCTTGGTGGTCCATGAAATTAAAATGGACTCATCCCATGGGGGGCAATATTTAGACTTTTAATCGGATTTTTTTAAACAATGTCATGGTCTTAAATCACTTGACCTAGAATTAAGATATTGGTTTGTAGCATAGTCTAGTAAACCTTTAGGGATTGTTAAAATCATGTCCCCATGGTGAAAAATTTCTCCGCCCTTGTTTATCAATTTTACAAAGACTTATAATAAAAACTGTCAAAAATAACCTTGTCTTTAAGCACAAGGCCTCGAGCTGAGGCAATTAGTTTGTAGCATTTTTCGTTTTCGTGGACCTCTACAAAGATTGAGCACATCATGTTCATAGGGTCCAACTTTTATCCATCATAGGGATAACTGGTCTTTCATAGACTTATATAGCAGAAAATTATTATTTTAAACGACAAGGCCTAGAGTATAAATACTTGCTGTGCAACTTTAGTAAGTCGATCCCTACCAAATTCAATCATGGTCCTTGGGTCAACATTGGCCCTACTTTTGACATCATTGGTTTTACATAAAATTGCATTTCCTGCAAATATTTGAACTCTGTGCTCTGTGATGTTGTTCTCAACAACCTCGTAATATCATATCAAAATAAAATTGTCATATGACATTAACCATCTGACAACAATTTATCTGATTGAATTATTTCATGCCTGTTGATATTCATACAATTCCCCAGTGTTAATTATGTCACAGTATAATTTGTGCCTCAACGGCATCACATCAGATTATCAAACATGCTATGTTGACAATGGATTTTGTATCTCTTATCCAAATATTTTATTTCAATGTTTTAAACTAGACAAAACCGTTTTTCAAAAAACCTACAATTTCCAATTTTGATATAGACCAAAAACATAAATATTTCTCTTTTTTCACCGTCACAAGCTTTGCAGACAGCAGTGTACAACAAAAAGAGATAAGTTGAAGCTTGAAATATTTTGACACCTGCGTCAAAAGGTTAACAGTTAGGTCAATCCAGTAGAGCGATACTTATGAGTCTATTCTTTTAGTTTTGATGTCATACACCTGATAACTTGTAAATACTATCTACATGTAATTGATTGGACAATTTAGTGAAGTTTCGAAGCAGATGAACAATTATCGTTTTGATTTTGTTTTAAAATATTTCTTATTAAAATCATGTAGAAATAGGAAATTTGACGTAGTCTAGATGACGTCAATTCAATGCGAAAAGATAACACGGAGTCCTCGGACAGAAACACTCTGAATTTACAAACATGACACTCTTTTTCCAAATGCTTTTAATTCTAAATCATTGTATAGTGTTCTGTAACCAACATCTTATTTCTTTTCTACGTTTTCTGTTTTTCTATAAGAATTTTTACTGTTATTTTTATTATTATAATTATATTTGTAATAAATATTACTATTGTATAATGGGTTTTGATCCTTACATAGTTAGGTGTAGGTGTTTTTCATACTGATATGTCATATTGCAGTTATTGTCGTTCGTTTAATATTTAAAGCACTCATAAGCGACGTTGTTTCATCCATACTTTCATAGTTTTTGGTTAAGTAATTTTGTATCATTTGACCTTTTGTTTGTTCCTATGCGCTGTTAATACATATTTCGTAACATTTGTTACACATTCATTTTGATTTGTTGTAACCCTTCCTAACATCGACACCCTCTTATTACCGACACCCACGTGTTTTTCGTATCTAATTGCCTTATAATTGCATGATTGACAATAACTGGTAAATTTGATGACGTCATTTTATTTATGACATCACCGCGGCCATCTTGGACGATTTTTAAAGCAAGTAAACAGAGTCAATTTTTTTCTCGTGCTCATTTATCCAAAAGATTAAGGTAAGCAACCTTGAATATTTTTCTTGAATTTGTTAATGCCACTTTAGACAATGTTTTCCATATATTTTTTACGTGCTACATAGCCTTTAAAAACTATTTTGATTGTGTTTTCCTCATTATCTAACCTTTTAAACGACCTTCGGGGTGTCGATAACTGGAATGCTTTGATAAAACATGCCTTCCCATTATCGACATCATTAACAGCGTAAATGAAATATTCAAACTTGGTATAATGCAAACCATATATTTCTCTTGCAGATCATGTCCCCCCAGGCTAACGTAAAGAAACGTCTTATATATGCTCCTGAGCAAACGGCAAGGGCCATTGCTACTGTACGGTCGTGCATGAGCAAGAAAATGGCTGCGAGTCATTACAAAGTACCGCGTACAACCTTACTAGATAAATTAGCTGGGCGGGTGCCGGAGGTAGGCCGAAGTGGTCCCAGACCTGTTATTAACACAGTAGAAGAGAAAACCCTAGTAAACTATTCTAAACTGATGCAGGAAATTGGTTATCCTCTAACCAAGAGTGAGTTCTTGAAAGAAGTGAAGAGGATTTTGGATATAGATGGACGTAAGACCCCCTTCAAGGACAATATGCCTGGAGATAAGTGGTTCACTAACTTTGTTAAACGTCACCCAGATATTGGGATGCGCAAGCCTCAGGGACTTGGACAAGAGCGAGCAAATGTAACACTTGAAAAAATACAACACTGGTACGATGGTCTTTTTGCTTTCCTTGAAAAGGGAGTACCTGGCTACGAACGCATGATTAAGAATCCACGGCGAATTTTCAATGGTGATGAATCTGGATTTCCTCTCTCGGTCAAACCTGATAAAGTATTAGCAACGAAGGGGGCAAAAAATGTCTACCAGGTGGTTACTAATACGAAGCTGCAAATAACGGTAATGGCAGCATGTAATGCTGTGGGTGAATTTTTGCCACCCATGATTTTATTTCCAGGCGAGAGGCTGACAAATGTTGGATTGAGTGGGTTTGAAGATGCCGTTTATCGAACCACTAAAAGCGGATGGATGGACACGGAATCATTCCTTGCTTATTTGGTTGAGTTGGTAGAGTTTGCCAAGCAGAAGGATGTCGAGTACCCCATTATTTTCTTTGTAGACGGCCACTCTACTCATATGAGTCTACCGGCAGCCGAATTTTGTCGTGATCATGAGGTAATTCTATACTGCTTGGTCCCCAATGCAACTCATCTGATGCAACCTCTGGATATTGGATTCTTTAGTCCCATGAAAGCTGTGTGGAAACAGACCGTGAAAGCATGGCAAATAGAGCATTTCGGTGAGGCACTAGGAAAGAAAGATTTCCCTGAACTTTTGAAAATAACATGGGAAAAGGTAGCTACCTTTGAAAATGCCTCCCATGATTTTCGTAAGTCTGGGTTGTTTCCCCTGTCTATTGATGGTGTAGATTCATCAAAGTTAGGCCCTTCAAGAATCGCGGAGACAACTAAGGAGCACCATATTTCTGAGGATGGAGTATCTTCACCCAAGGCGGTAACAGAACCAACCTTGGAAATTCTACAGCCATTACCGTCCACGAACCAAACATGCAAACATGGTGAAATTATTCCTACAGCTAATCACGAAGATTATTCCTCTGCCTGTATCAGCACCCGAGAAAGTGTTTCACTAGCTTTCTCTAAGTTATTTGTACCACGACCTAAAGAGAAAACAAAAGTCGCAAGAATTTGAGAAAGATTACCTAAAGCCATTTCTGGTACTAAAGTCATCGAAATGCTCAAGGCACGGGAAAATAAAAAGAAAGAAGATGAAATCGCAAAGAAGACCGGATACAGAAGAAGATTTAAAAGGAGCAGGAAAAAGAAAAGAAAAGAGAAGCACGAGAAGAGAAAATAAAACAGAAACAGGCAAAGGATGCGAACAAAAAAAAGATGCGGGGTAAAAAAAGAAAGTTTGTTGAGAGTGACTCTGGAAGCGATAATGAGGCAAACGATAGTGCCTTGTTGGTAGACGATGTGGACAGTGATAATTTTGAAGAGGAATTTGAGATGTGTCCTGTGTGTAACAAGGGAGATCAACATCCATCACGTTGGGTAAGGTGCCTACTTTGTGCAACACGGTGGCATTTCATGTGCGCCAATCGGCCATAATATGAACTTGTAGATGAAAATAAGCGAAGTAAATTTGAGTTTGTGTGTGCCATGTGCGAGTAATATATCAAATTATAGGGTATTCCTCTGGACAACATATTGTCTACGAAATACATATATGTGAGTTTAGAGCAATTCGTAACATTATGAAACGATGTTTATAGATTATTTTCATATGTCTATTGATAAAATAAGTCACCAATATTGTGTAGCAAAACTTACGAAACCCTTTACTCTGTGAAAGTTTATATCTCAGACATTACCCAAGTTTAGATATATTGAATGTCAAATATACGCAAGTTCATTTTGTTAGTAACGAATTAACTACATTAACAATTTGTGACATTATCAAATGGTGTTTATAGATTATTTTCATATTATTATATATGATTATTTCCATTGATAAAATAACACACCAATATTTTGTAGCAAACATAAGTAAACTTTTACTCTATGAAACTTGACCGTCATTTTGTTAGTTACTGCATTTTAGTAGCACCCAGTGACGTTCTCCGAAGTAAATAAAATGTGTATTTGTATACATTGTACATTATTTATTGATCTATTGATCTTTGATCGATATTTAAAATGAAATATTGTGTTATTTTGTAAAAAATACATTAATGTATGTAATATAAAAGCAAAATATGACGTTAGTCTGCAAAATGTCACTGTCAAAAACATAGTATGATAAGAAATAGTATATTGACAATTGTACATATATTTGAATCAATAAATGTATGTTTTTAGCACTGACACCGTTTTTTTTAAAACTGTCATAGGGTGTCGATAATTGGGAGAAGGGGGTGTCGATGATAAGACTGTGGTCCGTTTTCACCAAAATTGAGATAGTTGTTACAATGTATTTCATTGGACAATTTTCATACATAAGTATCTATGTATACTTTGAGACTACCAATGAAAAGTAGGTTTACTTCTTGCAACACTTGAGAAGTTTAGAAGCTGCATTAGTATATCAGGTTGTTTATTAAAGCTTAACGTGTCGATAATAGGGCAATTTATTTTATGTATAACAGACAATTCTGCTATTATTTCGCAAGCATGTCATGTACGTCATTTTAATGACGTCATAAACAATGACGTTTTTTTATTCTTTAAATTGTTGACTTTCTGAGGAAGATTAATATGTAGTCAGAACTTCTTATTGGAAAAGAGTTTGCGTTTAAAGGTCCATTACTAACACCAAATCGAATTTTCTTTTAAATCTGGAATTGTAACAGGGAAATACAGTTTGAAACTGGCTTATAAAACTTTGCAACAGCCGTGGAGTATTTCTCTGTTTGAAATACTGCTGCAGAAAAACGAGTGAATGTTCGTGCATTTCCTTTGATTTACCTGGGTGGTCTTTTTGTCCTACTTTCGCTTTACTTAATGTTGTAAACAGTCAAATATATACTTTGCACATCATTGGAAGTAAAATTCTTCAATTATTATTCAAAATGGGCATGCTTTTTTATGTGCAACCTATTTACAGCTTCTCTCTGGGAGACTTCTGGACAATTACAAAGGTATTTGAAAATTCGAAAACCTACTTTCGTTTTTGAAAATGCAAAAAACGTTTTATTAATTCTTTTGTTAAACCCAAATTTTCAACACAATATGGTCACATTCGATGCAGTATGTTATATATTTCCTTTTGAGAAGACGCCCGTTTCGATTCCAGATTTAAAAGAAAATTTGATTTAGAGTAATAGACCTATAAGCTATATGCTCAAAATGAGCTATTTGAGATTGCCTGATGTCCAGCGGATATTGTCTGCTCACACAAAACCTTATTCACACTCTAAAGACCACATTTCATCCCCAGTCCTCATGCATGTTTGTCAAAATATGTGTCTTTACGCCGAGTTTGTTACTGGATCACATCGTGTCACAAACTGGGTCAGAGGTAAACATTGTTAACATTCTGAGTATCACATCTGACAACCAATCATCATGACAATTGGTCGAAATATTCGTTTTGATGCTGTGTGGGCCACAACACTGTAGAGTGCAACATGTGATTCCTAATCTGCATAAACAAATCTGTAATATTTTATGATGATTTCTTGTCAAGTTTAAATGTTGATCACTATGGAATAAAAGTCACCCGGTCAAAATCACAGAAAAAACTTTTAAACCCTCTAGAATCCAAATGTAACCCCAAATCGTCTCGGAAAATAAGCCAGATTTTCTGTTTTGATGCACTGTAGGGGATGTTTGAAACTTTGTTATGTTGCATAAAAACTAGGACGCAGAGTCAAATAATAGACAAAAACATTGTTAACACTTCACAGGCCACATCTTACACCTAATTAGCACGACAATTAGTCACCATTTTTGTCTAAAAAAAAACTACGTTAAGTTACAAACTGGGTCACCTAGGGTCATAATCTTGGTCACCCTGTAAATCGTAGAAACCCTTGTGAACACTCATGAGGTCATACTTTGTGGACTGTATGTACAGTTTTGGAAGCATATGGACGTTGATCCTGATCAGTTGACATATTTTCATCTCTTTTAGAGCAATGATATTCAGGTGAGCGATATAAGGCTCTTATGGACCTCTTGTTTATTTGTGCTACAACAAACTGATATTTTATGAATTTTTACATACAGTGCTTTAAAATGTCAACACATGAGGAACAATACGGTACCTCATCCTAAACGGCAAACGTATTGTAGGTAAACGTAATATGCTTTTTGTTTAGCTAAAACCTCCGTTATATTCCGAGACAACTTTGCTTAAATAAGCTCATGCAAATTCTTTATTAACACTCTTAGTTTCCTAAGCACAAGGTGCATTGCAACCTGTCCGAATGGCCACTGTGTTCAGCAGTCACCAGGTTAGTAAATATAGTTTACTTTTTATTAAAACATAAGAAAAGAAAACTGTATTTTAATTGCGTATTATATTCCAAAAACATATAGTTACGAGAAAATAATGTATTTCTATAGCACAGTTGAGACACATACATTGTATTATAAATCTGATTACAATCATCTCGTCAAAAAAAGCTACACTATAAGATCGTGTACTTTAGTCAGATTGATTGTATAATATTCGTTACACAGTTGAAAAAGTATTTATTATTTCATTAAAAAAAAATAAAAAAATGAAAGCGTTACAATGTCTTTATTTATAGTTTTTATATAGCGGCATACAACGAAATAATGTGTAATCTTAGTTGCACTGAGTAACAGTTAGATGGAATAAACTAGATAATGTGGGATCTTAGTTGTATGGAGTTACAGCTATATGGAGTAAACAGGATAATTTAGACTCTTAGTTGTATGGAGTTACAGTTAGACGGAATGAATAAGATAATGTAGAACCTTAGTTGTACTGAGTAACAGCTAGATAGACGAGATAATGTAGAGCCTATGTTGTACTGAGTTGCAGCTAGATGGCGTGAAAAATATAATGTAGAACCTAAGATGTACTAGGTAACAGCTGGATGTGGTGAACAAGATAATATAAAAACATAGTTGAACTGAGTTACAAATAGATGGAGTGAACGAGATAATGTAGAATCTAAGTTGTACTGAGTTACAGGTAGATGTAGTGATTGAGATGATATAGTATATATGTTGTACTCAGTTTCAGCTGGATGTAGTGAGCGAGATAATGTAGAATCTTAGTGTTGTACTTAGATAAAGCTATATGGAGTGAAAAAGATATTATAGAATCTTAGGTGTACTTATTACAGCTTGATGGAGTGAACAAGATAATGTGAATCTTAGTTGTACCGAGTTATAGCTAGATTGATTGAGCGAGTTAGTGTAGAATCTTAGTTATATTGAGATACAGCTAGATGGAGTGAACGAGAATAAACAGAATGTAAGTTGTGTTGAGTAACAGCTAGATGGAATGAACGAGATAATGTAGAATCTTAGTTGTACTGAGTTACAGCTAGATGGAGTGAACGAGATAATGTAGAACTTTAATTGTAATAGGGCACAGCTGAATGGAGTGATCAAGATAATGTAAAACCTTAGTTGAACTGAGTTACAGCTAGATGGAGTGAACGAGATAATGTAGAATATTAGTTGTACTGAGTTACAGCTAGATAGAGTGAACGAGATAATATAGAACCTTAATTGTAATAGGGCACAGCTGAATGGAGTGAACAAGATAATGTAAAACCTTAGTTGAACTGAGTTACAGCTAGATGGAGTGAACGAGATAATGTAGAATCTTAGTTGTACTAAGTAACAGCTAGATGGCGTGAACAATATAATGTAGAACCTTAGTTGTAATAGGGCATAGCTGAATGGAGTGAACAAGATAATGTAAAATCTTAGTTGTACTGAGTGACAGCTAGATGGAGTGAACGAGATAATATAGAATCATAGTCGTTCTGAATTACAGTTAGATAGAGTGCACGACATTAGTTGTATTGAGTAACAGCTAATTGGTGTTAACGAGATAATGTAGAATAAAAACAAAAATAATATCAAACAGGGAATGCCACGTACCAAAAACGCAGCCTCCCCAAAACGAGCCCCACAGCACCCAGAAGTGCACACACACACACACGCACACGCACACGCACACGCACACGCACACGCACACACACACACACAAAACGAACAATTAAAGGAACACAGTGGGGCACCGCCTTGGAACGGTCAGTGGCAAAAACACCACTGGGGAGCTTAAACCGGTTTATGGTGCGCACCCAACCTCACTCTTACCCCCACCATGTTCCAAAGTCACAGGACAGTGTAAATAAAAGTAATCCCTGCTAGGTGAATCTCTAACACACGCAATGGAAACAAAAGGCATGGTATGTAAAACACAAACCCTAAAGTTGTACCTAGCTAAAGCTATATAGAGTGATCAAGATAATGTAGCAACTTATTTGTACTGAGTGACAGCTAGATGCAGTGAACGACATAATATAGAATCTTATTTGTATTGAGATACAGGTACATGTAGTAAACGAGATAATGAACCTTTAAGTTAGCTGTACTCAGTTTCAGCTGGATAGAGTGAACGAGTGAATATGGAATTTTAGTTGTACTTAGCTACAGCCATTTGAAGTGAACGATATAATGCAGAACCTTAGTTGTACATGTACTATGTAACAGCTAGACTGAGTGAACAGGATAATGTAGAATCTTACTAGTACTGACTTGTAACACCTGGATGGTGTTAACGGGATGATGTATGATCTGAGTTGTATCAAGTTACAGCGGGATGGAATGAGAGAGATAATGTAAACTCGGGGTTGTATTTAGTAACAACTGAATGGAATAAACTCCTTATGTCCTCAGGTGTCCTGCCCAGGAATTATTTGACCTGGCCGGATCAAGTATCGAACCCGTGTCTCGTTTGCTACAAAGCTAGAGAAATACTAATAACATCATTCAGGAGAGCGTTATAAAAACTGTTCCGGCGTCTAAGATAAGCGTGTTTCGTCTCAAACAACGTTTGAATATTAATGGGTGTTTCATCAACAGCTGATATATTTAGTCTTTGGGTTTGTTTTTATTTGAAATCATATATCTCAATTATGTACAATCAAGCTTGAAAGGGTTAAGACGTAATCTGTCAATCTGGTTGTAGTCCATTTGGTATATGGATCGGCAATGCAAATGAATAACAGTCTTTTATTGACCATGCAAATTCAATACACAAAATATTCAGGTAGACCTCAGGTACAGTAAACACAGCATAGAGATTCTGGATGCATCCGTCCGCTTACAAAACGGACATATTCGTCAAACTTACAGAAAAAGAATAGCTCGTGTCATCCCCCTGTACCAAACGATCAATTGCTTATCGCCTTGGTCTACGGCTACGTCAAATATGTGAAAAGGATGATAACTATAAGTAAAACACAGACAAGACCTACAACTCCAGCTAAGAAAATGCGGATACAGTGGTACATTTATAGAGAGCCAACTACAAAAGATAGACAAAATGGACAGGACAGACTTACTCACAAAAGTCAAGGAAAAGCAAAACTTTCTCAAGCGTACTCCATAATATACATAACATAGTACATAAACACCTACATGTACTGTATAGATCAAACAGAATGTGCGAAGTGTTCCGTGAGCCTCCACTAATCGCATATATAGTAGAGACAGAAATCTTTGTGACACTTTGTTTTATAGTAAAACGAACAAAGCTTTTTTACAGTACCAACAACATGCGAAGAGACGTGTTCATACCGTGAAAAAATAGTTACAGCGACTGTCCTAGATACAAGTAAAAACGGAAAATACCGAACTGTCAGTAACATCAATTGTCGTGTACGTAACGTATTGTACTGCATACGATGTACTAATGTGACGTTGTAGTTAACGTAGAAGAAACTGAGCGACATATCCGTGAGAGAATGACAGAACATTAACGTGATGTGCGGTTACGTAAATACAAACCAATAATGGCAAACTTTGATTCAAGCCACGATGATGGTAACCTTCAGATTTCGGTCCTTGAAAAACTTAACAGAGCCGAATATCAAGACCGTATTATTCGAGAAAGCATATGGATCAAACGGCTACAAAAATGTAAAACGATTTGTGTATTTCATCTTCTGAAGAAGGCCAGTAGGTCGAGTGAACTTTTAAATTGTGTAATAAAACGCGTTTGTCATACAGTATGTTTCCGATGCTGGTATGAAATTCGTAGCATGACGCATTTACTTATGTGCATTCATATCATTTTAGCCAGTTTAGAATTACTTCATATTATGTGATGTATATTGGAAAACAATTGGAAATAGCAATGCACATCCTTAAATGCTTGAGTTATGTTTGTTTGTACAATTTATTCACTAAATGAAAGCCTGTAGAGAAAAGATTCCCTTTTAAACCCTTCAAATATTTTGTCTAATGTTATCACAAATGAGATTGTTTTTTTTCTTCTTTAAACAGCTTTCAATAGCTTTAAATTTCGATTTAAGTGTGTTTTGTTTGTTCCTGTGTACAGTATAAAAGATAGACACTGTCCCATATCACTGAAACTACTAGTATCAGAGGTAAATGGATCAGGCTTCCTTTTAAAACCTTTAAAACAAACCCGGGATTTGTTAACCGAGTTAACGAATTACATTATTGTACTAAATGGTTTTCCTGTTTCTCCAGCCAATCTCAATTAAACAACTAATTCACGAAGATTTACAGCCGTTATGTATTAAGTCATCGCAGGAAAATTGTCATTTTAAACACTTTCATAAATCCAAATGCCGATTTATTTCCTCATTTTCATGGAGCCATATTTTCCTCAAATTTGACCAATGGTTGTGCTAGTACCGTATGTAGATTTGTATAAATTTACGTAGGCATGTTAACGTTTGAAAAATTTTTAGCAGCCGAAGCATTAACAAGGAAAATGATCGCTTAACAATGTTTTTGTTATGCACGTATAGACATAGAAGTTTTACTCACATTTCTCGGAATCTTAAATAAAGTGTTTGATTTTGCCTTGATGTATCGCTGATGGTAGCTTACTGTTACTCAAAGAAGATGGGAAGTGGCAATACCAGTGTTAGAAATCACGTGAAACCTGAGATGACATGACAATGACTTATAAAGGTAAGCTCACTACCACTAACTTCTGTGCACAAGTTTGCTTTTCAGTTTTAAGCTTCCACGTTTATCCGTGTTGACGGTTCGTTTGTTATGGTAGTACCTAACACATAGCATCACTGACAATGGCTGTACAGTTAAGTATGATATGTTTTGATCATAACCATTTTTATCAGTATAAATTACATCAGCGCTGATGTTATCAACTTAGAAATTTAAATTATGTTTAGGTGACTATACACCAGCGACGGGTGTATAAATTACTGTATCTCCTTTCAATAGCAGCACACAACAGAAGATTAGACAGGGCACTATTTTACGTATCCGGATCCTATGAGCTGCTACGAGGAGCGATCATTTTCGTTGTTATTGTTACCTGGTACCCTCAGAATGTTCATCCCAACTGACACTCACAACTTCAGTCACCTAATCCGATCTTGAAATGATTTTTCATCACCTTTTTTGGGGGTATATTAAGCAGACACTGGAGTATTGAAAATCCAAGATATTTTCGTTTCACGAGATACACTTTTTTTATTTAGGGGGCACAAAAATCCCACATTGAGCCAGGTCTAGTAAATATGGTGGGTGGGGAACCAGAACAAACTTTTCCTGTTGCAGATATTCTACCACCGTGGCTTTGTGCAATGAAGCATTATCCTGCAACAATGATCGCACGTTTTTAAAAGCTGTAACAGGCGTTTATCGAAACATTTCTTAAATGTAAGAAGCACCTTTATTTTGTAGAGCTGTGCATGAACACATTTAGCTTAAGTTACAATATACTGCAATTATAAAAGCATGGCATAGCTTTGTAACGAATATGGCACACGTGACCTTTTTGACGCTCCTAGTACGCTTTGCAATACAAGGCTTTGTGATGTCTATGTTGCCCATAACTGGTTAAGCACTCTTCGCTGGGACTACTTCAATGAGATTGGCATCGTTATAGAGGACATTGCGCTCTTCCATATACAGGCGAAAAAATATGTTAAATTTCCTTTTTAGTAGATTGACGTCAGTAGACTTGAAAATTTTTAATCCTTCACTTAGTCGAAAGAAACATTGAGCATATGTCTGAATTCTTTCTAAAAATAGTGTTTAATTAGCATGTGTATTTACATGTACATGTATCACTTAAAGCTGCTGCATTTTATATCGTTTGTACAAGACCAGTCAAAAACTGTTACATACGCTGATGACATTATTGATTTCTGTTTTTTTTGTTATGAAAAGTCTAAACATGTACAAATAAGACAATTGGCGAGTGAAGATTTAGGTTAAGGTAAATTAAACTTAGACATCCTCGGAAAACTGTAATCGTTATAAATTGGCAAATCGGCGAAATGTTATAGATCATCTCCTCATGTTCTCCCTTGTAATGAGCTTATCGAGGTTATTGATCAAGTACTATGCATACATAATATGCATTGTTTCCAATATATTCCATTACATTTTGCATAAAACAAATGATATCTTTCTACGTGCAAAACAATTTTAACAATATCTTTAAGTTCTACGTAGGGTTCCAAATGAGATATCTTCAAATCTAGACTTACATTGTCAACATTTATTACTTTATATATTAAGTGATCTTAGACTAGAAGGTTTCATTTAAATATTGGTGTCTTCAGTTGTTATTATATTCTTTTTTGTTATGTCTTCGGATTTCCCTCAACGTTTGACAAAAACAGTTTTAACTGATTTATCACAATTATTTCAGTAAACGACACGTTCTGACTGTTATAAATAAACATCACATTTTGAACATTGAATTGAATAAACATTCCCGTTTGAAGATTTTTAAAAATAAATAGCTGTTTAGGATTACACTCGCTAAAATTAGCATTATATTGAACCTGCCACTAAAGCCGTTATTAGAAGTAATTATGTTCTAAATTTTGACT
>JAFMSR010000004.1:55119253-55131482 GCA_022818135.1 Saxidomus purpurata
ATTTTTCAATTATTTACGTCCACAATAACACAGTACTATAACCGAGGCAGTAAAAGGAAACTCTATAGTTCAAACTGAAAAAACAGTAAAAATTTTGGCATTTTAATCATGCGTAAAATCATGTTGAATTTTTACTTTCTTTTCCTTTGATTGCTTAAAGTACCGGCCGACACTGGGATATCTCCCTGTGTGAACCTGTTACGCATGTTGAAGAGAGACTGGTGCAGATACAAGGAAATCCGGGTGCCAGACCCTAGCTCTTTTACATGCCCGGTGCAGTGATACACGTGAGACTACCTATTTGCTTCTGACAAATTCATATCTAGATGGGTCGTTAACACTAAAAAACGTTTCTGAAATTTCCTGTGCCCCGATCGGGATTCGAACCGGGGACCTTCGGGTTGGAACAACCCGACCACCACGCCATCCTTTATTTATTAATTTTACTATCACGTTTCTACTATAAATTTCATATTTACTTTACAAATGTTAACATTGACAAATTTCTTCAAATACATTTCTTAAAACATTTTAATTGCGCTGTTAGTGCTCTGTTTTCGTTTCAGTTATTTTTTAAATATCTTTTTGAATCTATAACTAAGATGTACAGTCGCTCTTGCCTTATACCATGTAGATATGACGTGTTGAATGATTGTCATGTAATTTGATAGGGTCACTGTGATAGTCTCCTATAATTAAAAATTGAATGGTCATGTACTAATATTCTGTCATGGTTTTGTTGATAGGTTGTGATACTCTAGAATAAAGATATATATCATATTTGGCATGTCGACGTATCTTTTCTTAACTAATATCTCATTCTTCAATTCAAACTCGCAACTGTAACTATTATGAATTATGACAATTACTTCCTTTATATTACTTGATAAAGCGTAACGAAACATTCATTGTAACTAAACGGAACACTCCGATTTTAGATCTTGCGTTATTGATATTTCGTGTGAAGATTGAAATTCAATATAGGCATATACAAAACCTAAATATTTGATGTTTTCAGCTAACAATAGTATGGATGACCAGATACCGGTGTTTGGCTGAGAAGCCGAATTCACTCGTATTCACCAGACTCCGATGTCACATACGTATCAAAAGCTGAGATTGATTTAGCTCCTAGTATACAACTGAATTATAAAATATAGCAAAATAACGTTTGTAGGTTTGCTGTTATTAATTTACGATCACGATGGAGGGATACTTCAAACAAATTGTCCTTAACAAAATATGCGAATACTGTTATTAGACATGTTTACACGGAATCGAAATAAATCTTTTTTTTTATTTTAACGATGTGTTTTTAAGCTTGGCATATATCCGGTATTGCCAAGATGAAATGTTTAAGTTTGCACCCACAGTGTACTTGAGAATCTTTATTTCGACATTAAACAAACAGTACGAGAGTTAGGAATGACAGTCTGTTGGCCAATCTAATGATATTATGTGTACAATAATTGTAAATATACGCTAACTTTACTGCTACAATGAAGAAAATCAAAATGACTATATGCCTATATTATATCATAAACAGACAAACGTCCACTATTTAGTTGATCAATCTTTACGGATACACTTGCTAAACATCGAATAATCTTGTTTTTAGAGAGCAAAACGTAAATCTATTTGACGTATAGCTACTTTTGTTTTATGCTAGCTGTTGTTAAATAGGCCTATCTTGATATCTGTCATTTTGATGTGATATTGAACGGGCCAATTATCTGTTAAAGGTCGCACCACTCCTTCCTTATTAAACCAGTTCAATGTTAAATAGAACATTTTGTTTTACAGGAAACAGTTTCAAAACATTGAATGTGCGAGTGTTACAACTTGTATTAAAATATGTTTGCATGTGAACTTTCAACAGATTAGTTTTACAAATTTTATATCAACGGAAAGTAAATTCAATAAAAAAGCTGATACTCTTACCGTTTCCTGAATACTTCTTTAAGACGTAGTTTGTTAACTTTTTGGAATTCCAAATTAAAACGGTCATTGGGAAATCATAGTTTATTTTTTGAAATGTGTTTTATACTTCCTGTTCGGATAATCGATTCTTAATTAAACGATTTTGTCAATAAACTCTATTGAAAACATTTAAAATATTGAAAAGTCACGTAGTATAGGGGTGTATAGCAATAAATCAAGAGTCAAGCTGGTGTCGTTTAAATGATAACGTTTTAGGTGTATGTTTATTTAATTTGATTTGAAGCAAATTTTATAAAAGCAGTTATATTAGCTTGTATTTGTAAATGAGACCTGAGCATGTCTCCTATCATGCCTATACCTAACAAAGGGGTTTTTCTGAGTCCAAAATAGGAGAGATTTACCTGACTTTATTTCCAGCCAGTTATGTGTATGTTCCAGCAGAGTAGTAACCATTTAACAATAGCATAATAACAAATCACAATGGCTGTTAACTGAAAATATTAAGTCAAATGCAGACTAGTTTCAGTAAGTGATTTAAACGGAACAACTTAAAAATGTATAAGTAGGTATGTTATCGTACAAATATTAATACTCTGATGAAAACTACGCCTGTGGGCTACGGAGATGTCTTTAATGTTTTTACTAAATATATTTAAAACACAGCTGATATAGATAAATCAGCGATAGTTTGTAAACACTCTGATTCACTACCTCCTATTTGATTGGCTTAAAATCTCGCCAATACCTAAACGAAAAACACCCGAGATAGAGATAAAATGTTACAGTGTGATGTCCCCATTGATATTGATGTGTGTAATTTTAACACAATTATTCAGTAAAAGTGGTACAATCTTTTACCAATCTTTACAAACTCATTCGACCGTATTATAAGAAAAGTATAAGCTAAAGTGTGTCATGTTCGTAGGTTAAAGAAGGTTAAAGGAGCTGCACTACGGAGTTTCTTTGTAATTTATAACATACAAGGGCTGTTATATAATCTTGTTATAGAAGAAAAGCCACAAATCACAGAATACTGAAATTTGTACATTGTATATGTATATTAAATCAATACACTGAAAGAGTATTAAGGTAGATCCACACCTTACGTCTGAATATTTCAACCTCCTCAGAAAACGGTCATATTTTGCATATGCAGTCTTCGATGTATGTACTTTAATGTGATGGTTTTTTTAAAAATAAAAACCCGCTTACGAGACGTTGACGTCATAACGTCGTCAAGCACTCTACCCAATTTCTTTCGGCGCTTATATACAAACGTTCGAACAGGTGGTATATATGAATAGATTTTGAAGATTTAAGTTTCATTTTTTATGTAACAAGTAAACACAAATTTTTATGTTTTTACATAACGAGGCATTTTAGCAGCACGCCGACTATTGCAATAAGTTTGACGTAAATAACGTCGTATTTTGGAAGGTACTGTGTACGTATATATTTTGCGGGGGCCGGATTTTGCGGAGAATTTTTCGGGGATTCCCTTAAATTTATATATCACAACATTAGGTTTTTTCAAATTTTCAAATAAAATCGATAGGTAATCGAGGTCAATGTTTTGCAAAAGGTTGTAGAAGAGTAAATAATATTATGATTATACTTTGTCATATATGACGTACAACAAAGATGAGATACGATCAATGTTCTGCAAAACAATCAAATTGTTGTTACAGTTTTACTTGTAAAAAGGCGCAAAAGTATATGAACGACGTTAAATGACTTCACATACCGTTCCGGAAGTTGATTTAAATAAACATGACGGCTTTGCGAAAGAGAGGCCGTTCCGTATAATCTTTAAAGAGTGAGTCCAATCTAGTGCCTGTCCAAAGTGAGGTCGATGCTTCAGGTGATTGTAAAAATAATCAATATTCCTGGAGGAACAGGCGTCGAATAATAGAGCTTGGGTATTTCGTGGATCGGAATAGCTCTATGTGAGAACTGTAATTCATCGTTACATTTGGCGGACATTATAAATGAAATCAAATATGGGCTAGCATCATTCTTTGATGTCAAGTGTCGGCAAGACAGTTTCACTACAGTAGTCACAAGCGGCAGCCAAGGTCGGTGGTTGTCACTGCTTCGATATCAATACAAAAACGGTAGCAGGTAAACGTACATTTTAACCTGTTTATTACAAAGCAAGTTTATCAGATATTTACTTTGAAATTTAGACTTCAGAATATCTTTTTAGAGTTCACAGATAAAGGGTAGCGCATTTTATCTTTCCATTTTATGCAAACTAGTAAAAACCGATTTCAAGCTGTTCGTTCTTTCTCCATAACACACACATGTGAAACAAAAGTATAGATAATATCATTTGGGTTGAAACTACCCGACTCCGTTTTACATATGTATAACCGTTATCATTTGTGCGCAGTAGATAAGTTCGCTGAGCTGCGTGGTCAGATAACTTACTTGTAATAACTAAACCTCCCGCTGATTAATTTTGTCATTTGGTTCGAGCCCCACTATTGCCATTTCGTCCATGGAAAATGCCGCAAATAGTGATATTAGACATCTCTGTAGCTTCGGTACTATTTGGACTATTATGTAAAAATATGTTCAGTCATGCTGAACTTTGGTGTTGGTGAAACTCAGATTTCAAACATTTGTGCAAAACAATAAAGAAGCGCGAACATGAAATTGGATCTACAATTGAGAAAGTTGCTCAACAGCCTTGTTCTTATGTTCTAACGGAGAAAAAGGCTGTCCTTATGGAGTAAGCATACTGATTCGCGTTGATGTCAATACTTTAAAGGAAATGATCAAGGCACTGGCAGTCATTTATAACCTAGCTGTTACGCCACGAAAGGCGGTTACTCTTTTGTATTATAGGAAATATTAACGCCAGTGTCAACCGTATTTCGGTCATTTCTATAGATTTGCTCGATACACTAACCACTTGCAGTAATAAATATTTAAACCGAGATACTGACCGTGAATTTTGTAATACAGAGAGAGAGAGAGAGAGAGAGAGAGAGAGAGAGAGACAGAGAGAGAGAGAGAGAGAGAGAGAGAGAGAGAGAGAGAGAGAGACAGACAGACAGACAGACAGACAGACAGACAGAGCGAGTGGGGGCAGTGTTGAAATATCTGTGTCTTGCCTAAGGAAAGAAACGTCGTATCACTGGTGGGGATCGAACTCGGGACCCTCTGATCCTAAATATACGATAATTATAATATCTGTGTCTATATATAAACTACATGTATGCATAAATTATTGGCATTGTCACGCATTTTTATATTTTTACAGGATATTTGAACAAAAACGAAAACAATGTATAGAATTTGGGGTTGCTACATGTAAGAAATCTTGCAGGATTTGCAAATAACAAACAAGTCTCTTACAAGTCCCTTGAAGGATGTATGTACACGTGCAAGGTAATTTATCAAATATTTATATTAAACTAACGAAGTTGTAAACAAACTATCTCAACTTACAGAATATTGATTAACCATTACGTTCCATGTGTTCACAAAAACATAAGGTTTCAAGCAGCTACGTTCCGAAGCACGGCCTGGTCAGAATTTAATTTGACGGTCTGTTGGATCACCATTACGAATAATACCTTTGTTTAGATAAACAGAACAATTGCATAAATTGGAAATCAGAAGATCGAATTGTAAAACTATAGGTATAAATGGATTAATTGCCGTCGGCGCAACACTCATGATCAGTAAACTTACTAATCGTAAAATATTATTTCTTTCGATTATCTAATTTTTTTTCCAGGTAAATGAAGAGCATAATATGAGCCCACGAAAGTATATGCTTGATAGGTTTATAGGGTTGGATGGAAAGCGTGAACGCCGGCGGACAAAACAAGAATCTGGATAATTCAAGAAGCGACGCCTTCAGTTGAAGAAAGAAAAACGACAAGGCCAGGAATTTCACGAGAACCTTGTGTTTAGGGCGTTGCCTCCGGAAAAGGAGGTCCTGTGTTCGAATCGCATCTGGAGCACGATGTGTGCCATTGAGTAATGACACTGATGTCACACGTGCCCCAGCCCGTCCAGCTGCAAATGGGTACCTACGATGACATTTTTTTAAATGCCTAGATGTTTTAAAGTATATCCCATGTGGCTTATATTTCGTCTCATGGTCAGCGATAACATATTAACATAAGATCAGTGTTGAAATAAAACTTTAATCTTCAAAATCCGTTAATAAATACAAGAGATACAAGCGCCTAAAGAAAATGGGTAGAGTGCTTGACAACGTCATGGCGTCAACGTCTCGTGAGCGTGTTCCTATCAAATGGCAAAACATTAAAGTACATACATAGTAGACTGCATATGCAAAATATGACCGTTTTCTGAGGAGGTTGAATCCAGAAATAAAGTGTGATTTAATTTGTCAAATTGTTCTAAGATCATGCTTTTATAAGGAGTTGAGTTATAGGAAAATATAACAAATATAGATGTGTTATAAAATAACAAAGTTATAGTATAATTCAACGAGTTTTTTTTAATTTTTTAAATTATCAATAACTGCGCTCTGAAGAAACTTCGTTGTATTAGAGTATTCAAACCGCATGTTGTTTTCAACATCATCCAAGTAATTGTTTTGTGAGCTTGCATATTTCGTATTTGGTTGCTTAGATTTAGATCTAATTACAACATTTAATCAAAACATAAAATGACATTTCTGCATCAGAGTCCACGGTTATTTTCTCCATACGTTAAAAGGACATACCCTTTAAGTGATGTCGAACTAAATAACCTCCAAAACATAAATAATAGAATCTTTGGAAGTATTGTAACTTTACCTAAAAGTTTCAGTTATGCATTCAAAAACAAACGTGTGTTAACGGGCAGATTCACGCTCCGTTATAACCCGTTTTCATTTATGCACATTACAGGGTAATTGTAAACAATGGACCTGTCCCCAACGTCTTACACCATGTACGACGTCAACAGTGTCGGGCTTAAACTGCTCTTGACTTTATGGATATGACGGGCTCGGGCGCCAACCATCCTTCGGGATTATGCAGATGTTATAATACGAAAACACGTGCGTTAACCCAACATTACAAAGTGGCGCATTTAAAAATTAACAGCAATATTTAAAGTAATAATTAATACGCTATAATCTGACCAGGTGCCACGAAAACAGCAGTAGTAATAACTGATAGTATAAATTAACACAACTGTGTTTGTAAGAAAATTATATTAGCTTTATTTGATTATTTTTTTACAGAACTTGATACTGAAACATAATCCAATGAAATAGTTGCCATAGGCTATACAAATGCAACATGGGAAAACACTAAATTACGGACTGCGGATTCAATATAATCATATGCATAGGAAAAACGGGTGGAAGCACATGATTACACTAATCCCTATAAACAAAAGTAAATCTAGAAAAATAATGAAAGTCATTTAGCTGTAAATGTAAACTGTAGCCTAGTTTACGTAGGAAGAGATTATTTTAGGCATGTGATTCCCCACCGTGAAATAACATAGAATCAAAATGTCAATATATCACCTATTACATGCTTAAATAAATCTATCATAAATTTAATAACAGCACGTCCTTGCAATGTATTATGTACCATATTAGCATTATAAGCATGTACATCTTAGCTGCCATTTATGCACGAACAGTATGTAGGGATGTTAAACAGTTCGAATTGTAATCATGTACGTGTCTTCATTCCAAGCAAGCAATGACTGCGCAGTGTACTGCTGCTGACAAGACCTTCCTTGGTTAGAGTTACACAATTCGCCTGAACTGAAATGAGAACATGACGGAAATAAGTCATGAACTAATAAAGGACCGTTGAAGTTTGTTTTAAGTTTAAAATATTTACATTCGTCAACATCATTCAGCACGACATTTCAGATTTAAACTTTTCATCTGCACAATATAGCCTGCAATTTTATTTCATTATAATAAATGTAATAACTCACCAGCAAATACCTTCTGTTACCATTTGAAATAACCTTGGGAAGTAAAATATCACACATGTCTCGCCGCTTGTATTTTGCATCTCGCCTGAATAAGCCGTAGCATATCTGTGACTAAATAAAATCAAACTATACGTTAAGGAAAAAGCTCGTAGGACAAGTGAATAAAAGAGCAAAACGTATTTCAAGCGTCAGGAATAATATGGCTCAAGTAAAATGAAATGGAGCTGAATTTATATAATAAGAGACAAAAAGTAAATCCCACAGCCCGTGACGGTAATAGTGTGATACAAGTGTAGCTCGACTTACTGAATACAAATATATACACCATAAAGATCGTATATTAAAGAATTCAATCTTTATGCCTGTTCAGTTTTCACAAAGGGAACATTAGAGAAGACTAGAAGTAAGTTCAATGAATATCTTTCTTTTTTGTCTCCGTCCATTTAGAAGCAGGTCAAGGAAATGATTAAAATAAGAACATAAATATCAAACTATCATGTCTGTTGAAAGTTCATACTCACGTGATACATCATAGCTGCTTTATAAGATTAATAGAAAATTGAAAATAAAGTTTTCAAACGTACGTTGGGCAGCACAAGTCACCATCACTTGGCGGCAAATCATCACAGCTCGTCCCGGTTCTCTTACGCCTAACTGAAGGTCTTTGCAACTGACCAGATTGTCTTTCTCGGGAAGCATAGTTTTCCTTTATTCGGGTATGGTACGGCAGATTTGTCTCACGAACATAGTAGCTTACATTCATGAAAGTGTTTGGGAACAATAACTGTAGCTTATCATTACTGAAAACAAAAAAGTCAAGACTCGCTTTAATGAAAGCACCTAAGCATTTCTGATAACATTATGCATGTGAAGAGGAGGAAAACTGTAATCTACATAAATCTTTGATACGGCGAATTTCACCCTGATCAAAGTAACCTTACAAATACAATACTTCATTCAACATTTGATTGTAAACGTTTCCTTTGCTTTGTTTGTAACAGTGAGATTGACATCGTTAATAATAACCCAAATGCAATACTGACCAATTCTCCTTGTGGCATCTACCTAAATAGCATTTTATAGCACACATTATCCTTGTTAGTGTATCAGTCTACACTATTATTCAGTTTTCTGTTTCTTGTATCAGTGGTATTCACCTTGACACGAGAAATCACAAATATACACTAAGGCAAAGTTTTAATATAAATTTGCTATTCATAAGACTTTTCAGACTTTAACGTGACCTAAATAACCTCAAATAACACCACACTCTTGTCAACTATCTAATAGTACTAGATCCGAGTATAACATTACAAACATGACCCGAGTAAAGTACTTAACCTTTAAACTTAAGTCATAATGTATTGGCAGGTAACTATTACTAATTGCGCCATTGAGCTTACACTCCCGGGCTCCAATTCCAAAAGTAAGCATTCTCTCATTGTAAGCTGTATTATACAGCAACTCTGAAAGTGTTTGAGTAACTGAATTATATCGAATGTGCCTGGCTAATATTTATCCACATAAAAACACTTTCTGTCATCATATGGGATACAATCCCACCTACCTACTTCAGTGGGTAAATAATGGTTACCAGTTTGGAATTTGAGTAAGGTTATAAAATATGATTTACTTAGATGTAAAAAATAGTTCTCTAATCCAATGGATTCTTTTATAATGGAGTAACCTTGACCTTTTAAAGAGTCTTGAAGTGATGAATGCCTGTTTTGGTAGAATGTATCAACTAGTATTCGTTTTATGGTGAACTTTACCGTTTTGCTTGCAACGTTACTTTGATTTTCCCATACGTGTAATGTACCAGTTTATGTGAAAATACTTTTAATACCAGCTATCCAATTTGATTCGAAATTTGGTATCTGTAGCATAATCTGGTAAATTATAAAAGGCAGTTTATCTTTGCTTCCTGTGATTAGCCGATTCCAAAAGCCTATCATTCTGGATTTAATATTAATTTCAATTGGATGTCTTCCTAACTCAGCGTAGAGCATATATAATTGGGTATTTTTCCTTAATTTCGTTACATATTTCAAAAATTCGCAGTAAACTTCCTCTAGGATTAATATGTTTTCGTATCCCCAGACTTCGCTGGAGTATGTTAAAATAGGCATAATCGTATGGCCAAACAGTTTGAGAATTAAATCCATTGGTAGCTTTCTAGTATATAGAAAATGCAAGGCCTTTTTCTCAGGTATATGTTTCTTTGCAGTTAGGAAGCTACCTGACTTATTAATGTATGTGCCTAAATATTTATACTAAGCTACAGTTTCCAGCTCTGTGCTGTCTAGTTTGAAGGTAAACCGTTGAGCATTTTTTGCGCCAAACACCATAATTTTAGTTTTGTTAATATTCACCTTTAATTTCCATATATTACAGTATTCTTCAAAAGATTTAAGGCATTTCTGCATATCGTCAGCATTTTCTGCAAATAATATTGTGTCGTCTGCAGGGAAACACAGGATTTTATATTGTTATACGTACTATGAATTAGTCTTACAAACTTTCCTTGTATGTTATTATGCATCAGTTTCTGCCACAGACCCGTTCTCCAGACTGACTCGAAACCTTAGTAAAGTCCACATATGTACAAAATACAAGTTTCTTTTGGCTTTTTAGTATTTCTACAATAGAATTAAGTAAACAAATGTGATCGACTGTGGAGTATTTTTTCCTACAGCCTGCTTGGTTCTCACGTAAGATATTATTTTCGTTAAAAAATCTCGTAAATCTGGTGTTCAATATTGAAGTGAATAACTTTCCAACACAGCTTAATAAAGTTATAGGTCTATAGTTTTCTTTTTTTTTCGAATCTGCTTTATTTTTGTATATTGGTATAACGTATAATTATACCTTGCGTCCATGCGGTTTGAATATACCGGTATTAAACACTATATTGAACAGCTTTTTATACAGAGGTTGACATTGAGCACGTGTATAGTTTATATATTCATTTAAGATATTATCAATGCCCGGAGATTTACTACTTTGCAAATCATTTATACATTTGTTAATTTCCTCACTGGAAATTGGAGCATTTAAACAGTTATCGTTATTACTCATATCTACGGTGCCCGGCCAAGGCTACTTGGCATACTATCTTTCCTGATTATGTGGTTCGGCGTAGTTGAACTAAATGTCTTATCAGCACTATCAATGAAAACTTTTGAAAGGCAATCCGATTTTTTGTTTATTTGTGCCTGGTTTATGACATCATCATCATCATCAAAAGTTGATAACAAATTTGACACTTCATTTGTATCAATATTTTGTACATATATATCAACATTTATATCATTCCATTTTGGCCTAGTATTTAAATTTAAAGTACACCCATGTCTATATAGTCTAGGTTTTGCTTCTATTTCGCAATTAAACAAAGCGTGTCCATCCGAATACAGGCCATCTAGTTCTTAGATTTCAAAATCTCTGAGAAGTTTATAAGTTTTAACAGATACTAGTGACCAATCTAACACAGATATGTTTCTAAATGTCATTTTACCCATTATGGAATCATTTCCACATCTGCCATTAGTAATGATCAAGTTATTATTTTTACATATGTTAATAAGTCTATACCCGTGGTTATTTATCTTGAGATTTGCGAGTTAACTTGATGCAATTAGCTTGGAGAATACTCTTCTGGTCAATAAAGGCCACTAGTTCTTGATCTAAATCAAAATAGCCAGATAAAAAAAATCATTACTGGACGTGTAATCACACATTTCCGCTGTTTGTGCATTAAAGTCACCAGAAATATTTATATGCTCATTTTCACTACTCATTGATGTTATCTCCGTCTCTAAAATTTCAAATTCATCATTGCTATAAAACCTAGAATGCAATAGAGAGGCATTAACAACTTCAAATAAAAAGTCATTTTCTAAATGTGTCAAAAGTTTTGTCTAGTTTTATCCACAAAATATAATCTGCCTCAGATTCAATAACAAGTGTACTACTTAATATGTCATTTATCACTTATTTTATATAAGTTTTCTCGTGCATATTCGTAAAATAAAAGCCGAAGATAAATATAGCCAGTAAATCGACCGTGAAATTATGCTAATAGAGGTCAGGAGGATCAAGTTAATTTGTCCGAGTAATACAAATCAATAGCTTAGATCCATTACGTTTGTATTAAGGTTCAATAAATTTATAGGTTTTCTCAACAAAGTATTTCTCTTCGATTTGTTTTTGTAAATTTGTTAATATGAAACAAAATATAACATACGATATTTCACAACATTGTCCTAGTGTGCATACTGTTACGCTTGTGTTGGTAAAGATAACTTTATCCGATCCCGACTTGTAATCACCCACTCTCGTTAGATTATGTCCTTCC